>NW_019060008.1:975759-988760 GCF_000696155.1 Zootermopsis nevadensis | reverse complement strand
ACCAGACTACACAGCGCAACAACCCAGAAGACAGAAATCTTCATACTCATCGCCCTGATGACGGAGGCAGTATGACCTCTGAAACGTTGGTTAACATCTACCAGACTACACAGCGCAACAACCCAGAAGACAGAAATCTTCATACTCATCGCCCTGATGACGGAGGCAGTATGACCTCTGAAACGTTGGTTAACATCAACCAGACTACACAGCGCAACAACCCAGAAGACAGAAATCTTCATACTCATCGCCCTGATGACGGAGGCAGTATGACCTCTGAAACGTTGGTTAACATCAACCAGACTACACAGTGCAACAACCCAGAAGACAGAAATCTTCATACTCATCGCCCTGATGACGGAGGCAGTATGACCTCTGAAACGTTGGTTAACATCAACCAGACTACACAGCACAACAACCCAGAAGACAGAAAGCTTCATTATTATGATGTTAATTTTGTCCTCTGTTCACTTTTTAAATAAGTGTCATTCACTCTTTATAAGTAAATAACCGTTTAAGTTTTTTAGATTGCCAGTGGATTAAATAAGTAAGAGGTCAAGCATAAAGAGATAACAGTGATAAATTTCGTACACTGAACTCAGTCTCCAGAAACATAATTAACATTTGTCTTCATTTAGTTTTTTTCAAGCCAAGTTTTTGACATCTACCGGAGTAAATTAAACGAAGGAAGATAAGGTCCTGGGATTAACACTTGTTGACAGTAAATTCTTATTTCGTATTAATGTGAAATATTTATACTGTTAACTGCATACAATAGTCTTTACAGTCATAGAAGTAATGTTCCTGGTTCATCCTGTGGTTCTTATTTTTTTTTCTAATGATGGAGTATTACATACAATATTTTTGTTCTTCTGGAGAAAATTCATTGTTCATTGTGGTAAAATGAAGCCATGTTTCAGTAGTTGGATCTCCCCTTGTCTTTGCGCAGTGTGTCCTGAGATTTGGATTGTTCATTATAGAGCAGTGGTATTCAACCTGGGGTACGCGAAGACATCTTAGGGGGTACGTGAAATTTAAAAAAAATATATTATTTTATGATAAACACTGAATAATCAGTAATGTAATTTATTTAATTTATTTTAGATGTAGATTATATACTACGTATAACTTGAATTATACACCAACAACTTTGGGGGTACAAAGTTGAAGAAAAAGTATATCTGGGGGTACGCGAACGAAAAATACCACTGATTTAAAGGACCCACAGAGTAGGTATCTGTCTTCTTCCTTATGAAAGATATGGTGGAGAAACATGGGGAGTAAAGCGGTAAATAAATATAAAGTTTTAACAATTGTCATGTCAGGGAGAAATGGATATGTATTATATGATTGGAAGATTCAGCTAAAGCAAAGAGGATTAAAAAATAAAATAATACACGGACTTTGTGGTTAGTTTTGTGTAATATACAGTTTATTTCATGTTAATATTCTTCCTCTACAAAGAATGGGTACTTGAAGCCCATTTTGAGGTTATAAAACTGATAATAGCTGTTTCTTTTGAGTAATGTTTCTGTATAATCTGCAAGATTTTTAAGTCTTCTCAGTGTTTAATCACTATAGCTCCTCGTGAGTTTTTTGCTGTATGTTTTGAACATTTATGCTAATTTGAGATTCGCTGATTGGAAGGGAATCCCAGAATTCTCTGTTTCCCAAGTCAAGGCTGCATCTCATCTCCAAGTGGCTGCTGTTAGCGATATACAAATATGTAAGCTCGTCACTTCTGGCTGTCACTGGTTCCCAAGTGAAGTTCCTTCCACTGGGAACAGGATTACTGTAACAAGTGAAGGGAAGTGTTATAATTCATAATGCCTCTTTTGCTATATGATACGCAGAAAGTAAAATAATAAACTTCGATAATGGCACAAGTTTTCAGAATGAATGGGGTTTCGTGGAAGGTGGTACGTTGTTTGCTCTACTTCATTCAATTAGTGGAATCTATCCCCAGTTTGTTATAAACCCTTCATTGTAATTTATACATTTCTTATGCATTCTGACATAGTTTATGAAAAATTTAATAGCACAGCTGGTAGATATTGTTTCACAGAAGAAACTCACCGCCAGATTATCGACCGTTGAAAGTGTAACAGTATTACATGCAACATTATCAAAGATTTTTTTTATATCTTAATTGCGTCATGTTTGTGTTTTATTGATACAATATTTTATTTTCCATCTATACACAAACTTAAAATAATGTTGTTTAAAATTACTTAAAATTATAACATCCTCAGTAGATACTGCATCTTGTTACATTTTTTGTATTGACGACCGTCTCTTAATATCGGACACACAACACATCACTTACAACCCGATATAAAACATCCAAGCACAACCTCCAAAATTAAAAGAAGAGACAAAGACTTAAAATCAAACAAATCAATATAAGCAACGCAAGATGTACAACAGTTTTTAAAATTGATAGACCTGATGATGATGTAATACACATTGAAACATGTCGTCAATACAAAAAATGTAACAAGATGCAGTATCTACTGAGAATGTTATAATTTTAAGTAATTTTAAACAACATTATTTTAAGTTTGTGTATAGACGGAAAATAAAATATTGTATTATCAAAGATATATCACACAGTATGTACAGTCATACCCATTTCTGTTGAAACTATCCCATATGTCTACAAGTACTTTAGACATATCCTTGTCTTGTTGCGTCTCCTCAGTATTACTGTAGGGAAGTTGTAGTACAAAAGTTGAGTCGTCTGCATGACTAACACCTGGAAGGAATAAACAGTTTAGGAGGAATGGCTTGTTGTCTACTCACATACTTTGGCACCTGAAGCTTCATGGCTCAGTATCCCTTTCAGTATATATTTATTTATTGTTTTTTTAATGATGCTGTTGATAACTCAGATTATTTAGCTTTCAATGAGATTATGATAGTGAATAATGAATTGGAAATGATGTGGAATTACGTGGTCATTGCCTAATGTACTAGGTGGGGGTGAGTGGTCAGCATCATGCTCCAAATGCACTTTACGCCCTGGTACCCTTTTGGATAGGCGTCAGAGCTGGACTGGATGCAGAGGCTGGGAGAATCCTTTGCCCCTGCCAGGGATTGATCCCCGGTTATCCAGTCTGTAGTCACTTCCTAAATATTTATATATTTGTGGTTATTAAAATATGAAAGAATTAATTAAATATGGGAAGTTGCATGTTCCTTATTAGCTTTATCTGCAATAAATTTGTATCTACAGTTAATGAAAGGTGAGAATGAACATGGGTATGTTATATGGTTGTACCAAAATTAATATTTGTTCCTGACAGGTATTCAGATACACTGTGATGCCCTCTGTAGCCAAATTGGTAGAAGTAGACTGGTGCTGAGTTGACAGCTGCTTGAATTCTAGCTGCTCGTTCAGCTTCCACAACAAAGTGGCGATCGCCAGTCATCTGGAAATAATTAATTGTGATGCTACCTATTAGCATACTGTTGAATATATAAATTTTGGTTTCAAATGGTACTGAGCTTTATAACACGATATGAAATTTTGGCTCAAAATGTATTAAAATGTTATTTAATTTGCTAATTACACTAAAGTAATTTCTTCCTTTTCTTCGTTACATAGACCTTTTCTAAGGTTACACAAACTGTTCAAAGCATCTCATTTGTGGTCTTCCTAAATTCCGCTTTTCTCAACGTCCGTAGCTGAAGATGCTTCTTGGTAATGTATACTGCGCTGTCTGGCAATGATTTCATAATTAATTACTACATTATTTTTATTTAATTTATTGCATTATACTCCTGCAGTTTTTAATCATCAGCATTTCTTTATTGTGACAGTTTCTGTTTAGCTTACCTGTATGAAGTTGCTTGTAGTTTCTGGGGATATTGTTTTACCCTGAAGGTAAAACTGGTGAATGCTCTGAGCCACGGCTTGCTTCTGCTCCTCTGGCACAGTATAGTTGTAATCTAATATGAGAGGTGCAAGCTCACTGAATCTGTTCTGTACTTCGTTCAAGATGTCTTCATTTTCCACCCAACCTGTCAGTAAGTTCAAACGTGTAAGGAAATATGCTCACTGCTTTTGTACTTGTACTGTTTCCTAAAATTATTGTGGATAAGCAGGCCATAATAATTAAAATATTAAGAAAAGGAATAATTTCATGACTTTTATTGACCATTGATGGTATGTTTGCAGCAAAGTCTTGTATATTCCAGATACTGATACTATTATATTCTTTTCAATCTATCTATGAAAAACTTGTTTTAGTTGTGTTTCTGTTATCGTCTAATTAATTACGTAATTTTATATCAGGAGCCAATGAAAAACTTGTGTTACCACAAGCTTTGATCTTGAAGTAGTTCAGTATAGTTCATAAATCATAAATTAAACTATAACACTTTCAGATTAAGGTGTTCTAATTAATTTCTTTGTGAAACAGAGAAATTGAAGAACCGCAGTCATCTTCATGCTTGCCAACATGAGAACCTAAAATCTCACAGATTTTACTTTGTTGTGAGATATGACAAAACCCGTGCCAGCCGATATTCTTAAGTATTTCACAATGAGGAGATTTGGTATGTACTTCCTGCAGGGTAAAGTCCTTCTTCTGTTGTAACGCCTGTGATCCAAGGTAGATTTTGGACATTCCCATCTAAAAGTATATCAATTGGTTGTCTGTCCAAGAATGGAGTAACACCCGCCACCTCTACAGTGGGACCAAATGGAGAAAATGGCATGTTCTGCCAACCCTAAGTGGAGAGCATAAAAAAATAATTCCTGATTAATATACATCTCAGAAACTCAAATTAACAAATTAAGTCCTCTAACATGACACGCCTTGTGTAGTGAAACATTTACATATTTAAAATTATTTATTATCCAGCTCTATCCACTGCTCATGGGTATGCTACATGACCTGCCCATTTTATCCCATCCACTTTTAATGGCTGTTTTGATTTTAAAAATGTTCTGTTAAACTGAAGCGGAAAGCTTGCAGAAATGTTTTGTATTTTATCAACACCAGCTAGATACTCAGATAAATAAATCATCACTAACAAGATATATATAATATAAGGCTGAGATTTCACTCTGTCCTTAGAAAGTTTTACCTGGAATGTTGCAACCTGTTGAACAATCATGCTTGCTGGTCGATGTCTCAGGCAGTCCAGTAGCTCGCGTGATGTCTGTGTGTTACACCCCAGTTCTTGTGCTAATTTCATTGCTTTTATTCTTCCATTTTCCATCTGTGTCCATGGACATAAAGCGCTTCCACTCTGGGAAATCCCTCGTTGGAATAAGCCTATCAGCAACCATACATTTTTGTTGTAAAATAATTAACAGATAGAATTTTTGGTTTTCACAACGGTGAGTAAAAAGAAGATGGCTGTCTTCTCGGTTGTAGTGCTGTATAGTCTGGTAGATGTTTAGTGATGTTTCAGAGGTCCTTGTTGCCTCCCACTGCATCCCATAAGAGAGCCATCTTCAAATAATTGGTACATTTTATGTCCCTTAATGTAAGTGACCATCTCTCATGTTACATAGTGGCAAACATATGGTGTTGCAGTGACAAGCACCTTTTTATTTATTGGTTAATGGAATCGAAAATTTTAAACTTTGCAATTTTAAAATGCGGAGTGTTATTGATTCATACCTAATTTTAATAATTCCATAGTCAATATCTTGAATCTTTAAAAAAAGTTTGTTAGGGAATTGGTTGTGTTTTTAGATTTGCAGGTTTTCACCATTTGTTTGTTGATTTGGTTCAGGTAACACTCCAACAGTCATTTTAATAATTAATTGTGTATTTCATTATATTCACTGTGCATCTTCTTTTAGTCTCACCATTGGACTCTCTTGTAACTAATTAAATTCAGTCCTCATTATATTTCTTTCAGATCCATTTTAGTATTATGCTCTCATCTATTCCTAGGTCTCCTAAATAGTATCTTTAAGGTTCTGTAACTAAACTTCTGTATGAATTTCTCATCTTCCACATACATCCTACATTTCCACACATACTTCATCATGTTTGGTGTATATTACAAATTGTAGTACTCCTCGTTATGTAATTTTCTACATCTCCTGTTACTCTGTCTGAGCTCCAGATATTTTCCTCACCACCCTTTCCTCAAACATCCTCTATTTGCATTATTCTGTAGGGCGAGGGACCAAGTTTCACACCCACACAGAACAACAAACAAGTGCATGACCTGAACGTTTTGGTCGAGTGATTAACACTCTTGCTTCGTATTCAGGAGGTCCAGGTTCAAGTCTTGGCCCAGAGACCAGCTATCCTGACTGGGTTTTCCTTAGTCCCTCGGGGCAAATGCCAGTATAGTACCTTAGATTAGGCCATGACCTCTTTCTTCCACATCATTTCCAATTCACTATCATCATCTCACTTGCTGCTATATAGTCTGATCTCCTGAAAAAGTGTCATTAAATAAACTACAAATCTATTGGTGCTGCTTTTTGGATCTTAGGATTACCTTACCGTGAGATAATGGTGACAGGTAGTGGTAATGGACACTGGCACCACCTGCGGATTGACCGGTTATAGTTATACTTGCTGGGTTTCCGCCAAATGAAGCAATATTTCTTTGTACCCAACGCAGTGCTGCAGTTTGATCTTTTAATCCCATATTACCTGGGACCACTTCATCTTCTGTGCTCAGGAAACCTACAACAGTTACATTTAACATCCGATTATAATCACAGTGAAGTTTAAAATACAAGAAATTTTGAGATAAGAAGTGAAATGTGACAAAATATACCGTTTGATAACTAATATTATAACATTATGACGATTTTTAGCAGGTACTCTTTAGAAAAGTTATTAAAGTTTAACAAAATTGGCTACTGTTAAAAAAAATTGATATCTCAAATTTTGTGGTTACTTTTTCTTATATTTATTAAGTTTTTTGTTTTTGATAGAATATCGCCAAACATTGTGATCAAGTGATTGGCACTCCTGCTTTGTATGTGAGAGGTCCTGGAGAATGGCTGTGAGGTTTTTGTGGTTTTTCTCAGTCCCGACAAGTAAATGCCAATGTAGTACCTTTAATTAGGCTATAACAGCTTCCTTGTACATCATTTCTAATTCATTATTTATGAATCCTATCATATGATGCCGTTTATTCCGACCTGCTGAGAGTGTCATGAAACAATAAATAAATAGTTAAAATATGTAGCTTATTGTGAAGTCTTTTCACATTTGTACTGCTTGTGATTTTTGAGATGTGAGGTTCCAAGCAGCGAAATTACTTGGAAGAAACCCTTGCTTCTTATTATTTAAACACATTAGTGAAGCATATTTAGGCCTTCAGACCTTCATATATGAAGCAAATTGAAATTCCACACTTGGTCTCTATTGTCATACTGGGATACTGGGAACGACCCGTTCTTCAAGTGCCCGAGCACAGTGGGTCCCAACTTTTTGTTGGCTTTGATCTATTAGACATTCGGTAGGACTCCTTGGACGAGGGATCGGCTCGTCGCAAGGCCTCTACCTGTACACAGGACAGTACAACACACAAAAACGCGGACAAACATCCATGGCTTGAGTGGGATTCGAACCCACGGTCCCAGCGACCAAGCGGCACAAGGCCCACATCTCAGACCGCACAGCCACTATGGACCCCCTCTTTTGTCATGGTAACATTAATAAAATGTACTGAAATAGTTTCTGAGAGAGAAGTTATTTGGTCTTACCTAGTGGTCCTAGTCTGTAGTTGAAAGTTACAAAGACTAAATCTCGATCCATGAGATATTTTGGACCGCTATCACTACCTGCACCAAATATGAAGGCTCCTCCATGGATGTTGACGATAACATCCAGTAGTGGAGCACCACCACCAGCTGGTAGCTGGAGGAGTATACAATTATGCATTAACAAATTAATTTGTACTCTTCACCAAATGTTATTAGAAAAATTAAATCATGGAGCATGCGATGAGTAGGATATGTAGCACACATGAATATATGAGAAATATATAAACAGATATAGTTGAAAGATCTGTAGGAAAGAGACAACTTGAGAAACCTAGATTTTGATTATAGGATACTAGTAAAGATAGCATGGACTGGATTAAAGTTTATACACCCAAGTGTAGCTGTCTATATCTCTGTGCAGAGGAGCATCAGCATTACGACCTTCCGGCATGACGTACATCCCACTATTTTATGTTGTTAGACCCAGTATCTCCGATCATGCAGATATATTCATAATGCTCTTCTGGCATGATGCCTTCAACATCCATCGCCATATTATGAAAATGAAGATATTAAGAGTGCGTACCATGGTTGAATATACGTTAAGATATAGGCAGTCCTCGTCTCCTTGGGGATTGGGGTGTTTTGTGGCGACTGTATTGTATTGCAGACATTGGCTCCCTGGTTTTATAGCTGGCCATACACCTCTCCATGGTTTGGCTGGTGATGGGTCCTAAAAAAAATTGAAGTTTTATAATGAATGGCATATTAGCTTCCAATGTCATCGTTAAGAATGTTAACTTTAGTCATCTTCAAATTATCTTAGTTAATCTGTAGAAAATGTACTCACTAAAACAACAAAAGAAAGTTTAATTAGTTATATGTGGTATGTATAATGACACTTTCAGTAGATCATACAATATAACATCAAGTGATAGGATGATTAATGAATATTGAGTGACGTGCAAGTGTATAAAGTTTTTGGAAAATATTGTAATTTTTATTAAGATTGTTTCTTTATGTTTCATAATCACTTTACTCAAACTTAGTCCACGTGATGGATGCCAGTGCAGTTAGCATTTTCTTCAGTAGCTTTCAGTAATTTTTATGAGTTTATTGTATCTATAACAGACTATTGTAGAGTATACATCCAGACGTCTGGTGATACATCAAGTTTTGTATTCCGCTTCTTAGTTTTATAATTTAGATCCGGACCCTTACTAGTACCTTGAACCGGTGTTTTCCTGTAGGTGGCCGTGCATATGGTATTCCTTGAAATGCTGAAAATATTCTTCCACCAGCTGAAGTGAGATAAGTTCCACGTAATGCTCCCTGTTCAACGTGGACTAGTGGTCCCAGTTGGGGTGGGACAGCCCCAAAAACCAGAACTGCAGTTATCGGTAGAAACGTTGCCCACAGCATGTTGCGCATAAGGGCAGTTCGCAAGTGGAATGACACTTCCATTCTAATAGAAAGTTCATCGTTTAAACTTATATTAGTTTGCCGCAGTTCTAATTACACTTATCAGTCTCACTGGTGCTAGATAAGCAGTGCTTGTAAACAGAGGTGAATGATTTACTGTTACTGTTTGTTCATTGTATCTTCTTTTTTTTTTTTTGACTGCCTCAAATGTGTCTGATGATAAGGTATGATATATTTTGCCTGTCTGTTGTTAGCATTAGAGACAAACCAGTAATGAGAAAAATTATGTATTTTATGTTACAAATTTGAACTGATAGTCAGGCACTTAATTACCTTTAATTTCTAGGTCTGCTTCTGAAGTCCATTAAAAACTGAAATTTTGAAAATGCAAGTTTGCATATGTGTGGCGGAATAACGTGATAATACACATACCAGTAATTTCTGTTTATGTAATTTAGAGACACCATATTTAGTATAAAAACGTAAAATATAAAACCATGGAATTGTTTAACATTCCTCCTCAAATAAAATTATTCGTGTCTAAGATTCCAATTCAGATTTTTTGTGGAAAAATATTTATAGATATTTAACTATTTTGCTAGCAGATAGCAGAAAGTTTCTCTTGTTACATCATAATCTGCTACCTCATGCTTGCAGCAGTATAAATTAGAAAGCATTGAATTAATTGCCACATGAACCCCATAAAATGATCTAAATATAAACAATTAATTATGGAAATTGTATGAAGACGATAAAGTCAAGGACTGTGAGATGGACAGGGTATGTAGCACACATGAGAAATATGAGAATTGCATGCAAGAATTTACTTGAAAACTTAGGAGAATTATGCATACCTGAGGGGTTGTTATAGAGATGGAAGGAAGTGGGGGTGATTATGTGAATAGAAACATAAGGGGTATATAGGATTTGACGTTTTCACAGCGGTGAGTATGAAGATTTCTGTCTTCTGGGTTTCATCGCCCTGATGACGGAGGCAGTATGCCCTCCGAAACGTTGGTTAACATCGACCAGACTACACAGCGCAACAACCCAGAAGACAGAAATCTTCATTCTCATCGCCCTGATGACGGAGGCAGTATGCCCTCCGAAACGTTGGTTAACATCGACCAGACTACACAGCGCAACAACCCAGAAGACAGAAATCTTCATTCTCATCGCCCTGATGACGGAGGCAGTATGCCCTCCGAAACGTTGGTTAACATCGACCAGACTACACAGCGCAACAACCCAGAAGACAGAAATCTTCATCAGGGCTATAAATTAGAACATGGAAAATTTGTCTGAGGATGAGAATTGAGGTTTTCATGGTGGTGAAAATTTGAAATGTTATCTTGTGGGTCGTGACACCGTGTCGACTTGTAGGTGGTTACTAATATTTTGGAAGAACCTGTGACCTCCATCTTCATTGCACACTTTTAACCTGAGAGTAAAGTAATGGCTAATTGATGATTTCTGTCTTCTTGGTTGTTGCGCTGTGTAGTCTGGTCGATGTTTACCAACGTTTCAGAGGTCATACTGCCTCTGTCATCAGGGCGATGAATGTGCCAATTGGGTGGGTGGGGCTGGGTTTATAGGAGCCGGACCGTGGATGGAGTATCCTGCCCCTAGCCGGGAGCAGGTGTCAAATGCCAAACATGCCAGTCTATGCAGCATTGTAATCCAAAGGTCCACAATATAAATTAATTTGAGGATGCGGCCCATTTCATTGTAGTATTGTCTGTGGTTGTGAGTGAGGTGTATTCATTAGAATCCGTGGTAGAAGGTTGTAAGTTCATGTTACAGGTATCCATAAACCTAGAAGAGAAATTGGCTTTATAACCGTAACTACGAGTCTTTTCAATCTGTCATTATGCCACATGGTTATTGTTATAGACTTGTCTCATTAAGTTCACTCTGCATACGAAGTGTTGAGATGCTGTTTACTGTGCTTTAAGGCTCCATTAAAGATAAGAAACCGAGTAAAGGAAGAAAGAGACCGACAATGTTTTCAGTGCAGTGGCCCTCGTGAGCAACACCTGCTTTTTTCATTTTCCGTCTATTCCACGGAGACATTTGTGTTCCTCCATTGGCTTGACTTTGTGTAATACTGACAACTGATAGCTATCAGATTACAGCGCTAAACTCAGCTGTGAACTATACCAGTTTCTTCTAAAATGTCGGCTGTGAACCGTGGATGTGAACACGTGTAAGTAACGCTGGAAGTTTTCTAAAGTGCCCTTTATTCTTATTTTAGGCATTATCAAAGGAACATGCTGTTATTGAAGTCATCGATGAAGATGTTCATCTAGTTTATGACCTCGGTAGTCGAAACAAGACACGCATTGGCAAGGTAAACTTTTTATGTTCTCAGAAAATTATAATCTTTTTTTATGATTTTAACATCTGGATTATAGTTAGTGAGAATTAAGATATTAAAGATTCAGGTATGGTTCTTTGGTAAGTAGTTTTGCATTCTGTGAGAATGTCACGAAACCTATATATCTTGTAGGTTGTTACCAATGTCTTAGAAACATAATATTTATCTTTTACCCTGAAGATGGCATTGATATATTACTGGGAAACATTGGTGATGGTAGCCACCTACAAGACTACTTAGCATCGCAATCCAGAAGATTACAGTTGATATCATACATCATTATTACAAATAATACTACTACTACTACTGATGATTACGAGCTTTAACGTGGTTTTTATTTTCAGATGGTACTACAACCACATGTTCGTTACCAATTACCAGATGGCGCTCGACTGCAGCTAGCAGATGTTACGGCAGTATACCAGAGGCTTCCCGTTAATCTAGAAGTGGACGATGGGAGTAACTCTGAAACAGGGTCAGAATCCATGCTCAGTCTTATCAATATGGTAGATAAAGAGGAATCTTCACAATTTAATGTCTTAGGTAATGATATACTGATTTATATCACCTGTGCAAACTGAATTGTCTTTTTACCGTCTCTTTCAATTTAGACCTGTGAGTCAAACTTACTCATTTTTGGGCCTGACAGTATATTAATCACTTTTATCTTTCATTTAAATCACAAATATTTGCAACATTATCATCAGACATTTCTGAAAATGTCATCCTATCCCAACCTAATGTTGGAAAAGAAACTCATTTTGAAATTTACTTAAAAAAATTTAGATGTATTTAGTAACATTTAATGCAGTTACTTTGCTCACCTTCATAAAATATTGGCAGTGAATGTGTAGGGGCTTTGAATTTCTTATGTTATGCAGTCACACAGAACCTATTAAAAAGTCTCTTGCGCTTATCTTTTTTCAAGTTGCTGGTATGGAAATGCAGCACCAACGCAATGTACGCTGTATATTAACTGACTAAGAGTCAGTTGAAGATATCTGTCTTTTAGGTTGTTGCGCCGTGTAGTCCGGTAGAAGTTTACCGACGTTTCAGAAGTCCTTGCTGCCTCCATCATCATTGAAATGAGAGACTCATCACCCTGATGATGGAGGCAGCGAGGACCTCAAAACCTACATAAGAGTCAATTTCTGTTTTGATTGTGTGTGCAGTCTTTGAAAAAAACATTGTAACGGACTACAGTCACACTCATAAATAAAGGTATTAAATAAGGCATAGGACGAGGGTTTGGGGGAAGGGGCACTTACTGTAGTGCAAAGTAAAGGCTAATGTTTTTAAGTAAGAGTGTACAACAGTTTTTGTGCGGGACTGTATAATATATAATAATAAGTGTAAGAAATATAAAAATTTGTGATTAGTCGTTGTCTTCAACCAATTTGTCATCAAAAAATGACGTCATCAACAATGTCAACAGATATTTGTTTACACGGCATTGTTGTGGAACACAACAATGCCGTGTAAACAAATATCTGTTGACATTGTTGA
>NW_019060008.1:926386-972211 GCF_000696155.1 Zootermopsis nevadensis | reverse complement strand
TAAAATAAATGCACCAGCAGTAAAATATGGCAGTGGAGTCAAGGCACCTAAATTGATAGAAACTTCTTCAGGGAATGAGAATGATGGCATTTTAGAAATTGGAACCCAACAGATCGAGGTTCCAGATGGTAATAATAAAGATTTTCCTAAACATTCTGGATCTTCATCAGGGAAACGATCTTATCATCCATCAACACAAGTGTCTTTTGGTACTGTAGATGACCCAGAAAAAGGTATTTATGATGCACCAACTCAGAAAATCACTGACAGGATTTTTAAAGAAATACCAAGTGATGATTCAACAGTTGTGGGTTCCAAGGTAGGATCAAAGAAAGTATCAAATTCTGGACAAGCAAGACAGAAAACAGACCAGAAGATTCTTACAAATAGAGTTGCTACCATTAAACATTCCTCTGAATTATCCATAGACTCAAGTGATGAAACTGATACAGCTGATATCTGCATTTCTGTAGCTGGGAAAGTAAATTCTCCTGATACGAGCACCAGCGACGCCAAAGAATTAAATAAATGCGAGTTGAGAGAATCGTGTGTTACCGAGGGCATTAAAAACATATCTGAAAATATAAGACCTACAAAGGTCAGTGCAACACCAGATGTTCAGAGTAGGTGTGATAAATGGTCTGAAATTAGAACACAGACAACTGCAGAGGTTATACCTCAGAAGGAGAGCAGCGAAGTGCCCGAAGTGGTAGTATCAACGACAGATTCTACACCAGGGCTTCAAGACAGTGGTTTTGACGGCTCAAAGAAATCTGTTGCAGAGACCGGTGTTGACAACAGTGAAACTGTACCACCAGATAAACCAAAAGGTACAGTTGGGAAATCTGGAATGGCAGAATCAGTAATACCAGATACTCCGAAACCTGAAATGAGAGAAGCAGAGGAACCACATGGCTCTACACTCCGAGCTGAAAAAGCTGGAGATGGGGAACGTGGGATGGAAGGATTAAGGAAGCCAGGAATTCCAACATCAGGCGTTCAGAAGGAAAATAATGAAGTGTCTGGGATGACAGAATCAAAGAAGACAAATGATTCTGTATTAGGTACTCACGGAAATGGTCGTGGAACATCTGATATGAATGAAATCAAAAAGCCAGGTGATAATATGGCAAGTGATCAGGGGTGTTTTAATGGAAAACATTTGATTTCAAATTCAAAGAAATCTGATATAAAAAGTACTCAAAAAGAGGATGATTCAAAATGTGAAGGGGCAGGTTCAGAGATACCAAGTGATGATAAATCTAGTATTCATGATGGTTCCGGCGATAAAACAGACTCAGAAAATGTCCTTGAAGCGAACTCACAGAAAATTCAAGTAGATAGAAGCTCTGAGTTAAATAAAGTTAAAAAATCTGCTGTACCTATCGACGCTCATAAAAATGTAGATGTTGTAGATAAGCTGATAGATGACAACTTGAATGATACATTTGAGCTCATAATGCCATCATCACAGGATTTAATGAAGGCTGTAAAAGCATATGAGGCAAAGCAATCTCCGTTCAAACCAGAAGAAGTTATTCCTAGTGAAGACGAAGAACCATCCAGCCTAACACTTAAAATCCCTAGGCATAGTCACTTGAAAAGTAAAAGAGCCAAGGTTAGGAAGAGACCCTGTACTAAAAGCAAGGCTTCGGACGCCACAGTAGTAGGTAGCGTAAAGCACCTGCCAGACGAAAGCTCTGTTGATGTAAGTACGATATCAAACGCTGCAGCTGGAACAAGTAGAAGAAGAAAACTTTCTTATGAAGATATTGATCAAAGTGATAAATCAGATATTATTCTTCAGGCCAGCAAACAAAGGAGACTTTCTAACAAAGATCCTCTTGAAAATGACAGTAAAAATGAAGTAAATGATATGACGTCACGTCGCAGGTCACGTAGATGTCCTGGAGAGATTCAACAAATTGAAACTGAAGATGTAGTTAACACGGATAAAGAAAATGGTAAAGCAAGAACGTCAAAAATTGTTAAGGGTCAAGATGAAATAGTTGCATCAGCTGATTCCCAAACGGAGACGAACGTGAAACTGTCTATTGAGACCTCTAGAAGAGAGAAATCATTACGTAGTGGAGTTCACAGAAATAAAAAGGAAGAACAGGGTTTTAAATCAGAACAGTCTAATAAACCAAGAAAAGGAAGAAGAAGATTAAAGGAAGTTGTTGAATCAACAGAAGATAATGATAATAAAGAGACAGGAAAAAGAAGTGTTGATAAGAAGGAAGACGTGGAAAATGCCCTTGCAACAAGCATCCGTCCTTCAATACAACAGAAAATGACTCGCAAGATCCGAGACAGCTTAGGAAGTGATAAGAGTGAAGGTAGTCCAGCTCCAGAAGAAGAAAGGTCAAAGAGTAGAAGCAGAGGACGTTTAAGCAGTAACTCTCAAAATGAGGTTAATGAGAGAGTAGAACTTAGTACACACAGGACTTTGAGGTCAAGAAAAGTCTCTCTAAGCAAACCACCTTCGGAGGAGTTATTGAAAAATTCAGAAGATTTTGGCGGTAATACTTCTAAAGATGTAAAAGAAAAGAAAATAACTGATTCTGTTCCTGGTCGTCAAAATGTGTCCCTTCGTAAGTCACCGGGACAGAGTAAAGGAGACGGAGAAGTTACGTCTGTGACTGACTCATCAAAGAACCGTTCGCCGCAAAAAGTGGCAAGGCGGAATGATATAGAAATCGTAAGCAACCGGGAACGAAAACGGAAGACCGAAGAAACTGTCACCGAGGCAGCTTCCAAACGTTCCAAGAAGGCGAAATCTCAGGAAAACAGCGCTGACAGATGCAGTCCAGAAACAAGTAAGAATGTGTTAAATACTGATGAAAGTTTTAAAGATTTAGATAGTGACTTCAGAACAAGAATTTCAGGCAGGAAAGAGAGACAGACCGCGAATGTGGAAGCGATGCAAGAACCGTCTACCAACATCCATTCTGTATTAAAATCTTCATCAAGTTCTAGTATAGAGTCTGTTCAGAGTTGTACAGGGAGAAGCGTGAGAAGGAGAATGGCTGTGGCTGTTAAAGATACCAATTTGTCATTCTTGAATGTTTCAGGCAGACCACAACGAGGTGTAAAACATGCAAAATCTGCTGATGAGGAACGTGCTGAACATTTACCAGCAAAACAAACAAAGACCGAAGAAAAGCTATCCAAAACACATTCTCCTTCGTTCGAGAACAGTGTACAGAATGATGAAGTTAAATGTGTGCAATCTCCTAGAAGAGGCAGAACAAGAAGGAAAGTTATGAGCTCTCAGAAGTCAGAAATAACAGAAACAGCAAAACACGATACAAAATCTGGTCAGAGAGAGAGAACAAGTAGGATCTCAAAGACTGACAAAACCTACAAGGGACTGGAAAACGAGCCTACAACCCCGAAATCACGCAAAATTAATTTATCTGCGGACCAAGACATAACACCCCAACATGCAAGATCTAGCCGAGGAAGAGGAACACCACAGAGTAACATCCGACTTAGTTCTCAGAAGGTGAGTGTTACTGTCGTCGTCGTTGTCTTCGAAGATAGCAGGAAGAATGTGGAGAGGGGATGGAAATGTAGCATTTGAAAACAAAAATTTTGTAGAAGATGTATGATCTGAAGATTTTACTTCTTCTCGGGCTACCAGCCGCGTAAGGTGGTTTAGTGAAGTAAACACCAATGTTTCAAGAACCATCTTCGTCCTTGTCCTTGGGGACCTCACCCTGAGGACGAAGGTGGATCTCGAACCGGTGTTTTCTTAATTAAATCACGTTACATGGCTGGTAGCCCGAGAGGAATTTATTATGTGTAGAAGATGTTAATGCATTGCTGGTTATTTGTGATGACATCTGGAGGCCTTGAAAGTTGCTTAGACTGTTATGGCATTTCGTTTGTGGATCTGTCTCAGCTAGTATTCCATAGACATAACCATTAGTGTTTTTGTTGTGAACTTGTGTCATCTACACAGTGTATTAAAGTTTGAAAAACTTTGATTCATGTACATACATGTTTTGGCATATTAATTATTTCATTGCACATGAATTGGGAAGATTATTAACAAAGAGTGTGTATAGAAATATTTAATTAATATACCGTGAATGTAATTTTTGCTGCAGAGTGATAGCAATGTAAGCACTCAACGGCGTTCCACTCCACGTAGAATGGCATCAGCTGGTGGAACAGCACACCACGTTCTTTTCACCGGATTCTCTGACTCCAAGCAAGAATACGTCGTCAGGCAACTAGGTATAAAAGAAACAAGTTTGGTCATTGACAGAATATGTAAATTAAAATTTATAAAGCGGGGAATGGTGTAAGAGACGTACAGAAGCTGAGTCACAAAATTGTTCTGCCTGCACCAGCCTCGATGTTATTATACGTATGAGACGCAAGGTTCTCACGATGACAAAGATGTTTAATTTGGTCTTCTGGTTTGTAATGTCGTGTGCGTTTGTACACAGAGATCAATGTTTTGGAGGAACATACTGTCTCCATCTTCAGGACTGGTAGTACACAGTGCTACAACCCAGAAGACAAGCATCAAGGCATAAGTGATCATTATGTGTAAAATATATGAACAAATGAGTTATTACCCCTATTTCACACAAATTCCATTCCTGTATATGAGATATTTACTACATAAGCACATTATATGTTGGTATTTGCTATATTGGGTTACTACAGAAGATTTTTTTTCTGATTCCTACAGGTGGTCGTGTGGTGGACTTACCTGAATCTTGTTCAGTTCTTGTCACAGACAGGGTGCGGCGGACATACAAATTTCTTTGTATCATGGGTCGCGGAAAACCCATCGTTTCACCCGAATGGCTAGCACAGTGTCAGCGATCTGGCTGTTTTGTGGGTATGCAGCGTCTTCGATACAGATAGTATATCAACAATCTAATAAATTAATAACTTACCTGCCTCACCATGTGCGCATATAAAACACAAACACACGTACGTTAATGTACACATAAGCCACACATCGATATCACATTTTGTTTTGTAAATCTGCGACAAAAATTGTTAAATTTATGCGTTTCCACTAATGAAAAGTATTTTATGATTAAACAAAACTTAACTCAGTTCTAGTTAGAGTCTTTCGAAGGATATTTAGTATCTGGGCATTGTAAAGTTTTAAAAATTAGGTCCACTATTTTAAATTATTTGTTCACAGATCCGTGGAAATTCCTGATAAAAGACCACGAATCAGAGTCAAAATTCAAATTCCAGTTACGGGAGTCGTTGGAAGTTGCGGCTAGGACTAACCTACTGGCAGGTTACAGCGTCTATGTTACACCAAAAGTTAACCCACCCCCATCAGAGATGAAAGGTAAGGATTGTCTGTTACTGTCACAGTGTTATATTTATTAAGGCTGAAAAACGTAAAGGTAAATTTCTTTTAAAATCTAATGCTAGGTTGAGAGCATGTTTCTGCGTCTACAGAATGCCCCATGATCTGAAGTTGATACTTCAGCGATGTTTAGGGGAGTCCTTTACAAGTCAGAAGTAAAGAGTAATCATTTCACCTACTTTGTATATTGGAGGAGTTATATAACATGAAATTGAAGTTGTTCGTGAAAGTAAGCATAAGGAGGAATTTTGCTGTATACTGTTTCATAATTTCTATTGAAACAGTAACTTAATACATTAATACCTCATAGTGCCACCGCGGTCTGTCTCTTAGGCAAGTACTTGCTCTCTTCAAAAGAGAATCAGTTGCCCTGTAAAGTAGTGTCGTAATTTTTATCTATACCGCTACGTTGAAGATGCAGCCAGTTGGCTCTGCTACGGTTTTTAATTATCCGAAGGTGTCCTATCCGGAAACCTTGGTGGCCAGAGTTGCAGCGTTCCAAGCTTATCCAGATCTTGTGCCACTTGGTCGCGGGTTTGAATCCCACTCAAGCCATGGATGTTTTTCTGTGTTGTGCTGTCATGTAAATAGGTAGAGGCCTTGCGACGGGCCGATCCCTCGTCCGAGGAGTCCTACCGAATGTCCATAGATCAAGCCAACTAAAAAGTTGGGGACCCGTAAAGGGTACCGGAAAATGCACAATCATTGTTAAACCGGAAATAGAAGAAGAAGAAGAAGAAGAAGCTTATCCAGCGACCTGTAAAGTGCTAAATTAAGAAAAAAAATATTGTATTTCCTTGCAGGCATTATCGAAAGTTGTGGCGGAGTTTTCATGAGTCTGGGGGCTGTCAAATCTTGGCCAGTTAATAGTTTCATCATATCATGCTCAGATGATAAAGCCAGTTGGTCTAAGCTCAAGAAATCGGGCAAGCCTATTGTGGGAGCAGACGTTCTTCTGTTGGGAGTTCTGCACCAGAAGCTCGATCTGAAATCAAATACTTTGGTGTAGTCATCACGGCCATCGGAACCTTGCGTCGCGTTCAGGTGGGCTGCACGTGACTCAGTTTACTAACATACTAGGTTGCAGACTCTCTGTTGCTATTGTACATTATTTCATATTGCTGTCCAGGATTTTATAATGTGACTGTGAATGCACATGTACATTAGCGCATATGTAATTGTAAATGTTTACGTAGAACTTGCATTAGAACCTCATTCATTTAGACTCATTTTAACACAACATTAAATAGATGTGTTAATTAAGAAAGATATGCTGGTATTGTTTCAAAATTATAAATTAAGTCTGAAGTTTTATGGTCTTGGTGCATTATTAAAATAACTTCGTGGACATCATCTATCAATTTAATATCATTATAATAACATTACAGAAGACTGCAGTCTGTCTGCGTCCACAGGTAAAACCTACTCAGTTGGTCCAATCGGTGGAGCTAGTCCGTACATTTTCCAAAATGTTACGTTTTAATCATAGGAAGATGATGAATAATGTCTGGGAAGTTTGTTATTAAAAAAGATATGTTAGAATGTGGATGAAATCTGCGGTAAATAAAGAAAGTGCGTAGAAAACTTTATGGTCGCAGGTTTTCGTAAAATCTGTCGAATACGTTCCAGTCGCAGAAGTATGTTCTGTTCATTAATGCTAATTCCTTTATTGCCTTTTTTTTGACAGAATTGTGTATGGAGTGACCACATCTGCCCACACATATTTGTTTCCATTTAATATATTTCATCGCAGCGGACCAATTTTAAAGAAGCTGATGTTACAGGTGATCATTTTTTTATTATTATTATATTTCCTAAATTCCATCCTTTGTCAGTACCATTATCACCGCCGCACGAACTTTACGTGCGGAATATATCGGAATGATGACAACCAGCGTGTATGGAGGTATCTTGCGAAACGCGCTTCGTAGTAAGAATATTATGATAGTTGTGCGGACTTTTCAAATTTAGTTTTATGTTTTGTGTAATTCCATAACTTTTTCAGTCGGACCAGTTATCTAGATATCGTCTGTTATATACCGGTGTGGTTATCTTTCTTTAAAAAAAATAAATGTAACAGCATTTGTAATGTACGTTCCTGGCATGGAATGATATTAATAAACGATTAAAAGCAGAACAGTATTACTCATTGGCAGGTTAAAATTATATTATTATTATTATTATTATTATTATCCCATCTATTCACCAATTTATGGGGTATGTACTTCCATGTACCCGAGACAGACCGTGTCCCTAAGGTACGTAGTCCAGCAGCTGTTTCCGGGATCCGTATTGTTTTAAGCAAGTGTCACATGTATTATATAATTTTATTTTACGACAGCGTCTTTCGAATGATGTATGAAGATCCCAAAATGGCGGTCTTCTGCAGTTCCCTGATGTCGTGTTCGCCCGTGATGTTGGCCAGATATTATTATTATTAACATTATTATTGTTTAAAAACCTCATATTTTCAGATTTCGTTATGATGCTCAGTGTGTATATTCAGTACTTTACATCAAGATTTCACATCAGTATTATTCTTCGAAATTATGTTGTGTCTGAATATTATTCTTTTGCCACTTATGTGTCTGCTAATGAGGTTTTGCTGTGATCCTTTTATAGTAATACATTTTTTGTCCCTGTTTGAATGGTTTGTGTTAGAATTTAGTCTGTGAAAGAAGACAGAGTAATTATGTAAACTCCACAAGTTAGCTGAGGGATAACCTTATTTTATTAGTAAGTATATGTTTGAATATATGTATATTCTTTATTTAGTGTAAACACCCCCTACCCCTACCATCGAATAAAAAGTGATTTATATGCCGTGATAACCGACTACTGCAGAAGTGAGAATCTAAGTAACTTTTAAATACTAATAGTACAACTATAAAATAGGAAAGATGTGTGTTTACTGGGGTCCGCGAGGTCTGAGGCGTGGGCCTCGTGCCGCTTGGTCGCTGGGGCCGTGGGTTCGAATCCCACTCAAGCCATGGGTGTCTGTCCGCGTTTTTCTGTGTCGTGCTGTCCTGTGTACAGGTAGAGGCCTCGCGACGGGCCGATCCCTCGTCGAAGGAGTCCTACCGAATGTCTACAGGTCGAGCCAACAAAAAAGTTGGGACCCGCAGTGCCCAGTATCCCCCAGTATGTTTACTAATTTGTGAAATAAAATAAAAAAAGTTTATATTTGATCAGTTTTCCTGTTACAGCATCCCATTCAAATCTGTGTGGCCATCATGAATCGATTGAGATTAAACTGTATGTCCAGATAGGACGTCTTGTATCTAAACTATACAGTGCTCAATTTGTACATATTTATTTCGATCTGAACGTGAGAGACGGTGAACTTTTTTCTTTAAACTTTTATCTTACAATAGATGGGTCTGTGTACTAGCTTAATGCATTACTTGCATGCATTAAAACTTATGTATGATAAAGAAGAAACATATTTTATATCCAGCATCTCTTCATTGAGTATTTCTACTTTTTTTCCCCCACCTAATTGACATGAAAGACGTGGACTTATGGATGGATGACGACTGTCTTCTTGGATGTTTGAAATTTTCTCTGAGACTACACTGGTGCAACATCCCAGAAGACGCACACACCAAAAGAACCACATGTTAGTAATTCTAAAGAAACGTACATATACACGTGCATTCTGTATTAAAAGAAATTGCTAGTTGCTTAGACAAGATGTCTTTTATTTTAATTCTTAATAAATTTGTATAATTATGAATTTTAATTAATTTTGCTCTTCAAAGCGTATTCACATTTTCTCAATCCAAAGAATCCAGATTTGTATCCTGGACAATTAATGATGGGTTTTTGAATGGTATAATGATGTTTGTTTTGTGATGCGACTCCCAAATTCCCACCCAAAAGGTTAAATTTCAGGATCTCATAGCAACCAGTATGAAGATGACCGTGCATGTGTCACTGTCATCTCGAGGGAAGAACATAAATTGGAGGGTATTTTAGAATAGGTACAGAGAACTTTTTAATCCAAGAGGGACGAAGTGGCAGAAGGACGGAGGAAACATATCAATTGTTTTATTCGCTAAATACAAAGGTTATCAAATCAAAAAAGGCTGTGGTGGTCAAGATATGTGTCTGGTATGACTTTGTTAAAAATTCTAGCCTTAATGCCTAACAGCGCATATAGAATGAGCACTGAATTCATCATTGAACATATAAGACGTTCCAAGTAAATTAAATTATTGAATGCCTCAAGGTCATTTGAAATGTAGGTAAACAGCTCCTAACCTATAAATATAATCTTTGCCCACAACGATATATAGTGGCAATTTTATAATCTGTGCTAGATACTAATTGCAGCATGTCTGCACTCTTTTTCTAGTGCATGGTTCCCTCCATAAAATTTGTAGAACGAAGCTTTTCACATTCCAATAGATGCTTGTATTTGCGTACTGTCTGAACTCATCTGCCACGATTATAAAAAGTATATCTGCATGAAGTGAAATGCATTGTGCGCATTACAGCATTTATTATTTTGGGTCATCTGTGGAAAGTAATCCATGGTGAAGCCACGATAGGAAATTAGATTACTGTGATAATCTATGATACCATTACTTCTGCTAGAAAATTCAAGGTCGCGACGTGATTGGTTAGATAGTTTCTGTTCGAAAATTGTCGATTGGGTTGAGTCGGAATGTGGTTGTTTGCCATAAAAAATGTTATTATATTTCGTGTGAATCTTGAAACGAATTGTTACAAAGAAATTCATAATCTTAGTGTGGTCTCACGCTTGTTTATTTAGCTTACTTTAATGGTTTCGTAGCGTAAAATAGTGAACTACTGTGAAATTTGCTGTGGTGATGGGTTATAAATATTTCTGTACTTTTATGTGTTTTAATACTTTAAAAAATGCCGATGTAGTGACTGTTGGAGCAGTGACAAATTCCAAGAATTGCAGATATTGCACACAGCTTAATAGAAACAATTACAGCCAACTGTAAGTTTACCAATTTTTATAATCACTTTGTACTTACAATTTTAGGTCACGACGCCTCAGTCATGAGGCAGTACGACGAAAAAATAATTACAATTCTACCAACAGAAAATTTACACGGAAATACTGTACATTCTTCCCTACTCTTGTTCAGATCCGACAAATGACATGTTCGGTTTTTATGTTTAATAATGGTCTCACTTTCGATTTCATTATCTCCAGCAGTGATCAAATCATTGATTGAGTCGATGAATAGAGAAACATGTAATTACCCCAGTAGGCACAACAGGTAGTGGCATCATGCCAACATATCTTTAAAATGTTTCACGTTCAGACCTTGATATCACGTCTCGCATACAGTTCACGTTTCGTGGTAAGGATGTAATATTTATTCTTATCACCTGAATGATTGAAAATAGTGGAAAGAGAATGAATATATTTTCGTGAAATTATACTAAAGAATGGAGAAGTTCCATTAAAAATCCACAAGAGATGTTATTTATTTAACAACATTGTCAGTAATTTAGAATATACCTCTTCGAATAAGTGGATAATTAATAAATAATGAATTAGAAATAATATAATAGAAAGTTGTCGTGACCTAGTTTAAGGTACTACACAGGAAAATTGCCCGGAGAACCTGAGGAAAGACACGAAATACGTAGATAGCCGGTATCTACGCCGATATTCGAACCTTAGACCTTCCAAGACACTCATTAATAATATACTTTACTGGATGTGATTATATAACCAAGTAGGTATTTTATGACAAAAGAAGGAAAATTTACTGATTAATTTCTGTGTGATGTTTATTTATTCTAAAGTGTTTTTACCACTTAAAACGAATCATCAAATATATATATCTGTACTCCCCCAGTATTGTCAGGGTGATTAAGTTGAGAAGAATGAGATGGGCGGGGCATGTAGCGCGCATGGATGGGACAAGAGGTGTGCCCCGGGTATTGGTTGGGAAGCCTGAAGGGAAGAGACCTCTGGGGAGACCTAGACGTAGATGGGAGGATAATGTCAGGCGGGATCTATGGGAGATAGGAGTTGAAGGAGACTGGATTTTGTTGGCCCAGGACAGGGTCCGGTGGAGGGCTTTGGTTAGTTCGGTGACGAACCTTCGGGTTCGGTAAGCCATCTAGTTAGTTAGCTGAGGTCTTTTTTATATCTCTGTGTTTTCAAAAGTCGTCTGATTAGGTCAATGAGCTTTGCGCCCTGTATTACAGTTATTTTTATATCACTTTGAGGCTTTTGTGGAATGCTTGTGAACGCCTTTTGAGAGACAGATCTGAAGAGAGCTGAATGGTTGTGTAATGAACCGTTCGCGTGGATAAAATCTCTTTCCATTATTGCAGTCACATTTATACCACGACGGATTGGGTCTAAGCAACGAAGGGAATGTGACAAGCCTCGTTCGTGTTATAAATACAACTTCACAGACACTCCTAATCACGTAGACCCTTTGATTTTCCGAGATCAAAAAAGGGAATTCAGATATTTTACAGAAATAACATCCATAAAAAATACAGACAGGATTTTGGATTGCTGAATTATAATATTAGGAATATTTTGAGAAGGCGGAAGGAAATTATAGGCCTATTACAGAGAGTTTCTCAATTTGGTGAGAGGAGGGCGTGAAGGTTAGGAATTCACAAGAGTAAACATTACGTAAATACGATGGTAAAGACATTGAAGATGAAAAGTATTGAGGCTTTTAATTCCTTCCTACTGATGATCATGTTTCAAAAATGGTTACCCTAATAACACTTGTTAGGCTTATATTTTTCACGGTTTTCAGAAGGGACAACTTTAGAAAAAAAAATCTGGTTCCAATATCTGTTCTAGTGCAAAAGTTTGCGGAGTTTTAAAAAAAGTTTCTCTTCAACTTTGATTAATGTATCAAAACTTTTTTCATTTTGCATTTATAATAGATTGCCTGTATTCAGTTTCAGGACAGACCAGTTTGCTGTGACTATTACTTTTAACACATTTTTGTTGAAATACGTGTTCACATTTTAGTTTATGTGTTCAGAAACTACGCTGTTAATCTAACTGCTTTTAATTTTATTTTTAAGCGTTTTGAAATAGGCCTACCGCCGATGCAAGCTACAAATGTTAGTAAATTACGTTACGAGACTAAATCCCCTAGTTAGCCTTTTAAAACCAAATGGTAACTATATGTACCACCTGCTTTAACAATAAGCAACTATTCATTTTGTATTTACGTGTTTCGTATGAATCTCACAACAAACAGCGATTATTTTCTTAATTAGTTTTAGCATAACTTCGGCTTTTTTTTAATATAACCGACGTTTCGGCAAACATTTGAGTTGCCATCTTCAAGGTTCGCACCCAAAAGCCGAAGTTAACACATTACACCGCTTACAAGTTTGGCTGATTTTAACTTTTAATTTTTTTTTATATGAAGTTAAAATATCTCCATCATCATTCAAATGAAACAAAAAGTTGTGTTCATAAATAAATTATATATGCAGTTTTACTTGATAATGAAGGTACATTATTCGAGTCAAAAGGACTTTATTTTATAAATGTGAACTTAAGTATCGGAAAATTAGAAACTGCGCAAATGTTCTGATTAAAGCTTATTAACGACTGTACACGATACCACAGTTGGAGTAACTGAGATAAACCACTGCATTACATAACTTGAGGATTATTACGTGTGGGGATTTGGAATGGGGTTAAAACGGAAGTAGTTCGTGCCCATTACAATGTGCTGCCATCCGGTGTTTGCGCTCAGAATCACACGAAACATATGAATGCGAAGTACACAGTTACCAACTGAAAAAGCAGGACCTCGTATGTAGGCCCAGTCTCACGAATCATTCACCTTCCACGTGGTCCTACTAAGATACGTCCTTGACTTTAATAGTTTTCTGTTGAGTAATCAAGTCTCTGCTGTTTATAAAATTAGTTCTATGTGAACCGCGTGAAGGCCACCCGCGAGTCATTTATTAACAAAAATAACACCATGATATCTTAACAAAGGTGGTTACTGTAACCCAGTGTCGTTCATTGTTGTGAAATTAGCCCTGCTATGTGCAACGCTAGTGTTTGCCGAGGTACATAAATTATCTACCACGAAAATCCTGTTGGGAAACACTGCTGTATGGTATGACACAGAACATTGACCGATATATTTAATTTACATTCTTATTCCAGACACAGTTCGCCTGAGCGCGTCATCAAATTAGTTACGGCCTTAATGACTGTGAACCAATCTTCGAGCCGTGCGAACCACGAGAAGATTAAAAACGCTGACGAAACCAACAATCTACATAATTTCTAGGTCAAAAAGTGATAACTTCCAGTACAGCTTGAAGGTATGTAAAAAAAATAAGTAACGTTTCGAAATATGTCGTTTTTATAATGTGGAGCTGTAAGTCCCTCACCTAACAATAGGCTCCAAGGCCACTCCTTATCGACTGTCCGCTGGAATTAAACATGTCTATGGGGACAGTTAGAGTTGTTAATATTTCACGTTTTGCCTGTCGTAGGGGCCCACGGTCTAACAATTGCATGGTATACTTAGATAATGGGTTCGAATCCCGTTAAAGTCATTGTTGTATTTTCGTGTTTTTATGTGATCCTGTGTTGTCTTGTGTAGTTTCTGAAATTATTTTTGAATTTTAATAGACCACATGATATAATAAATAAAATCAAGATTCAACATCTTAAAAGCTTAGGTTCAGATCGCGTCAATACATAACACATTTAAAAACCACGCAAGGATTTGCTTGTGATGTTGTTTTGTTAACGACTTTGTTCAGATAAGCAGAAAAATTGAAATAATTCAGTATTTTATGCAAATTTCAATTTATATGTTGATTACAATTGTCACATTAATGTAATGAATGTTGTACGTAATTGTGATTATGCAATCTGTTGGCGCTGGATTACGTAATCTGCCCTGTTTAATCGCGGAATAATCCCCAAAATAGGCGTACGTGGTAGAAAGGGTAGCCTGCTATTAGTCTGTGCTTGTTCAACCAGTTTAAATTAACTTCGTATCCATTGGAGCTTATTGCAAATTACCGACTAATTAATAATTATAATTAATATGGATAAAAAATTAAGTGATCGCACTTAATACGATAGACCTCTTGACACTTGACTTAAGCTAGTTTAATCCCGCCAGTTTTCCCCCTCACATTAATTTGTTTCATATACATTTTAATATTATCCTTCCTTGTATGGTGTATATATTTAATTTGCTCCATGCTTATTAATCGTTCCGACCATATAATTATCCGTGATTCGAGGTAAATGTGACGATGTTAGATAACGAAACAAATTATGAACCTGGTCATTATGCAATTTTATCCAAATTTAAGTCACGTCCTCACAATAAAATCGAAATAAAATGACAATTACGTTAGGATTAAATTAAGATGTCGTTTGAATTTTCACTAGGCTTGCTACTTAATTAAATACGTAGTGATTAATTAGCTGGCTGATGCTTTTTATATATATTTTTTTTTTTTTTATTATTTGAGGCTAACTCATTTCTGCATTGATGCAGCCTCGTAAAAATAAATCCTAATCCGTAAATAGAAATCTCACATCCTCACACCTTATTTGTTTAAAATTAATTTTAATGTTAATCTTTCGTTTACGTAACGTTTCGTCTTCAGGCTAAACTTTACGTGTCAATTTCTCATATCTGTCCCACGTGCTTTGAAAGTTTTAGTGTAATGTCGTAAGATTATTAGAGCAGGAACATAAGAAATATATATGAGGACAAGGACCCATAACTCGGATGGCGATGAACAGACATCCTTTCTACTGAAACTACATCCCTTTTCTTATTCACCCCATCCCAAAGTGATGTAATTCAATGGGGGGAGAGAACAAAATATTGATCACGTGATACATGTCACGCGCATGTGTAGTTTAGACGCCCTAACCCAGACGAGAGGCGAGCGTACAGTTTATGCCAGTTGTCCTGAGAGACGACGTCGGGACGCGACGTAACGCGACGTCCCACCCAATCGGCACAGTTTTCGTTCGTCGTCTACCAGAGGCGCTCACAGTCGGTCACGCTGCCGACTCGAGATTTGAGCTGGAGAGAGAGAGAGAGAGAGAGAGTTATCGCTGTGAATCACCGAGTATGTAACAGACGGCCTGCCTCGCTTACTCACCATGTTTACGCCACCTTCAGAGATATCGATTTATAAACCTGCATTTATACATCGTCGGTGTTCGTGCGTTTAAATCAGGCCCAGACACTTCCAGATTTAGGTGAGTTGTGAGTCTGAACGAATTAAATTTTGGGGCAGTTTTCCCCTTTTTAAAACCCTAAGACGAGACGAAGTGGTTGAGTGGTGACAGGCACTACTTTTTAACGGGGAGGAGGCATAAATTTAGATTTGCGGTCGTGAAGGTCCCCAGGCAATACCCGTTTGTCCTTGTGGTAAAGGCAGTTTTAGTGAAGGAAATGCGTTTTTGGATGTTGAAAAAGTGGGTTTAAAAATAAGGGAAGAAGTTAATTAGGGGTTTGAACCTGAATATCATTTAAATAATATTTAAACTCCCGGTCTACACTGAAAATAAAATCAGCGCGTCCCCATGATAGAAATTAATTGGTGGATAATAACACGAAATTCGCAAATAATAAATGTAATGTTACTGAATGTTAAAGTAAGTGGTACATATAGTTACCAATGGGCTTCAGAGGGTTAACTATGTAATTTTTACCAGTTTTATTGGAAGTTCGTTCCCTGCCTGCTTATTGTATTCCGAACCCGACATTACTCGCAATGTTAATGTTTCCTGCGTGTTTTGTGAACACGCTTTTAAAATGTTATGATGTATTTTAATCATCCACTGTTTCTATAATTATGAACACTTTACCTGAACGACATTTTTAAAAATACGAACGTTAATTATATGCATGGACCATAGTCCTTCCTTAGAAGCTAATAGTTGTTCAGCTGGTCCACACTCGAGCATACAATTATTTTTAGATCCATTTTTAATATTATCTGTACAAAAGTGCAGTTAATATGGAATGCTAGTGTTAACATACCAAAAGTACTATTACGATTATGTGATTTCAGAAAGGAACTAACAGACTTGCAGACGTCACAGTAATAGGCAAATATTTACAAAACTGCCAGTCGTCAATTGCGTTAGGGATGAAAGAATCAAATAGAAATGCATTCCACACACAGTTAAAGGATAAGATGGTTTCTTTTTATACCAGTTCTCAGCGACAGGAAATCTGAAGTTGTTTCCAGAAAAAAAATTATAATTTCTGTTTGCTTACGTGTTCCCTGACGTCACAAATATCTATATCTATGATCTATATGTCTATTTATCAACCTATTTATCATCTATATATCTGTATCTGTCTAACCTCCCCATATATTTATCTCTATATGTCTATACTTCTATAAAGGGAATTAAAATACACCCAATATAGTTTTTTTTTAAAAAAAAATACTGGATATCCCTTTGTTTCGTGGACAAAATATCAAATGAAACGATAACTGTAACATAATATCTGAAATTTAAAACAACATTAAATGGTTCTGTACGCGTGCTTAGGTACTACCCCTATATACAGTACTGAGTTCAGTCCCAGGTTGGTTGAATAGTGAAGCTATATAGAAAAAGTAAGTGTCTGTAATTCAAACTATATTGTGATCGTAACTTTTCTGTTCATTAGTTATTTATTGTCTCTGTATCAGTTGCAAACACTATTTAGCGTAAAACGATTTGCCCCGGTCACGATTAAGGCACCTGGATATCAAAATCGTGGGGTTTGAATTCCGCTCAAGGGCTTGGTTTCGCGCCCTCGTTTTCATAACTTGTGTTATCGTGTCGAAAACAAAATTGTTTTTATTCCCGTCAAATTTGACGGGCCATATTACAACGCTGGTACTTAAAGAGGAAGGACAACAGGGATTATTGTTAATATATTTTGGTCAGGAAAGCTGATGTCGAGGATTGAACCCAGAATTTCTGAACTGTATCTGGCCATCGCTCCACGACCAAAGTACTTAACAAAGTATTTACTCTGCTAGTCAAAATTTTCCAGTTATTTTGTGTAACACGAATGTTCATTGCCGTGCTCACAAAATCCCTACACCGGTACCTTTCCTGAGCGAGATGAATTAAATCCACGCCCTAACACCCTGAAAGATTCATTTTAATATTATCCAGGTCTATCCTGAGCTGTAACGTCCTAAAGGGTTTTGATTAAAATTCTGTACGTATTATCGTCTTACCCATGCCTGCTACATGCCTTGCCTATCTTATCCTTTGATTTTTGATTTTGTCTTCCGCCCCTCCCCCAGAATTTTATTTCGGAAACTTTCAAACGTTCCTGTAAAGTTGCGACGGACTTAGAATCCTCCGCAGATCAAATATGCGCTTTTTATTAGAATATAAACAAACAGAAACCTAACTGAAGTAATGAACATTCCGGGTCTCAGTTTGGTTTACCGTCAAGTTTCCTGTTAGTCTTCAGGAGGGGCTGATTAATGAGTCATTATTCTAATACAAATAAACACCGAACTCACAGATCACATCACTTGAAGTTGAACCCAGCAATGACGAAAGTTCAGTGGCGAGTTATATAAATAGTCTTTCTGGGAAGAAGTTAATTAGGGGTTTGAACCTGAATATCATTTAAATAATATTTAAACTCCCGGTCTACACTGAAAATAAAATCAGCGCGTCCCCATGATAGAAATTAATTGGTGGATAATAACACGAAATTCGCAAATAATAAATGTAATGTTACTGAATGTTAAAGTAAGTGGTACATATAGTTACCAATGGGCTTCAGAGGGTTAACTATGTAATTTTTACCAGTTTTATTGGAAGTTCGTTCCCTGCCTGCTTATTGTATTCCGAACCCGACATTACTCGCAATGTTAATGTTTCCTGCGTGTTTTGTGAACACGCTTTTAAAATGTTATGATGTATTTTAATCATCCACTGTTTCTATAATTATGAACACTTTACCTGAACGACATTTTTAAAAATACGAACGTTAATTATATGCATGGACCATAGTCCTTCCTTAGAAGCTAATAGTTGTTCAGCTGGTCCACACTCGAGCATACAATTATTTTTAGATCCATTTTTAATATTATCTGTACAAAAGTGCAGTTAATATGGAATGCTAGTGTTAACATACCAAAAGTACTATTACGATTATGTGATTTCAGAAAGGAACTAACAGACTTGCAGACGTCACAGTAATAGGCAAATATTTACAAAACTGCCAGTCGTCAATTGCGTTAGGGATGAAAGAATCAAATAGAAATGCATTCCACACACAGTTAAAGGATAAGATGGTTTCTTTTTATACCAGTTCTCAGCGACAGGAAATCTGAAGTTGTTTCCAGAAAAAAAATTATAATTTCTGTTTGCTTACGTGTTCCCTGACGTCACAAATATCTATATCTATGATCTATATGTCTATTTATCAACCTATTTATCATCTATATATCTGTATCTGTCTAACCTCCCCATATATTTATCTCTATATGTCTATACTTCTATAAAGGGAATTAAAATACACCCAATATAGTTTTTTTTAAAAAAAAAATACTGGATATCCCTTTGTTTCGTGGACAAAATATCAAATGAAACGATAACTGTAACATAATATCTGAAATTTAAAACAACATTAAATGGTTCTGTACGCGTGCTTAGGTACTACCCCTATATACAGTACTGAGTTCAGTCCCAGGTTGGTTGAATAGTGAAGCTATATAGAAAAAGTAAGTGTCTGTAATTCAAACTATATTGTGATCGTAACTTTTCTGTTCATTAGTTATTTATTGTCTCTGTATCAGTTGCAAACACTATTTAGCGTAAAACGATTTGCCCCGGTCACGATTAAGGCACCTGGATATCAAAATCGTGGGGTTTGAATTCCGCTCAAGGGCTTGGTTTCGCGCCCTCGTTTTCATAACTTGTGTTATCGTGTCGAAAACAAAATTGTTTTTATTCCCGTCAAATTTGACGGGCCATATTACAACGCTGGTACTTAAAGAGGAAGGACAACAGGGATTATTGTTAATATATTTTGGTCAGGAAAGCTGATGTCGAGGATTGAACCCAGAATTTCTGAACTGTATCTGGCCATCGCTCCACGACCAAAGTACTTAACAAAGTATTTACTCTGCTAGTCAAAATTTTCCAGTTATTTTGTGTAACACGAATGTTCATTGCCGTGCTCACAAAATCCCTACACCGGTACCTTTCCTGAGCGAGATGAATTAAATCCACGCCCTAACACCCTGAAAGATTCATTTTAATATTATCCAGGTCTATCCTGAGCTGTAACGTCCTAAAGGGTTTTGATTAAAATTCTGTACGTATTATCGTCTTACCCATGCCTGCTACATGCCTTGCCTATCTTATCCTTTGATTTTTGATTTTGTCTTCCGCCCCTCCCCCAGAATTTTATTTCGGAAACTTTCAAACGTTCCTGTAAAGTTGCGACGGACTTAGAATCCTCCGCAGATCAAATATGCGCTTTTTATTAGAATATAAACAAACAGAAACCTAACTGAAGTAATGAACATTCCGGGTCTCAGTTTGGTTTACCGTCAAGTTTCCTGTTAGTCTTCAGGAGGGGCTGATTAATGAGTCATTATTCTAATACAAATAAACACCGAACTCACAGATCACATCACTTGAAGTTGAACCCAGCAATGACGAAAGTTCAGTGGCGAGTTATATAAATAGTCTTTCTGTGTCGCTTGAACGCGGAAGGACAGAGAGGATAATCATCGCTTAGGCACTTTTCCACACGGGCGTGGACTTCGGAGGTTAGGCTTTGTGTTTCAGTGAGACTTCAGGGTCAGAAAAGGGACCTCAGAATCAAATATAATCCTTTAAAATGCAGTCGTACCACCTACTGTACATTTTATATCCCCAGTGCGTAATTAAAACGGGATTTAGCATTAAAAAAAACTGAGTATTGCAATGGTTACACGTTTTGTTTTCTTCGCGGTACGGACTGAATTTTTATTTAGGGTTTCGAATGGTTACAGGATGTCTTCGCGGTACGGACTGGATTTTTATTTAGGGTTTCGAATGGTTAGAGGACGGACGAGGAAGGTAAGAAACGATCCTTGCGTTTCACACATATTTTAGGATTTTTGTTAAGAATTAGGAAATAAACACAAGCGATTCTTATGGCCATAGGACTTGCCAAAAATAATAATCATGGCTTCAAATCTGAAGCTACTCATGTGATTAGACACGAAGCTACTAGTCATAAAGGCACCCAGTGGAGAATATTTTAAGATCTTATCATCAGATTCGGCTATGGTTTTTATCCGATTATATCTACTTTATAAGAAGTTGTGTTGGTTACCAAAACTCGTGTTAAAGTAATACCGGAAAGATCAGAGACGTGTTTCTTCAATAAAGAGAAACGAGGTTAGTCATTGTTGGTGTATTTGCCTCTTTCTTCTTGTAAATTAACATTATTATTATGTTGTTGGCAATGTTATAACACGATTACATCTAAAAATGTAATACCATTGTTGAAAATAACACAGCAAATACAATCCGTCCATTATCAGTACTTGGATGGCTCACAGGAAACTAGTTCAAGAGATACAGAGAAAGAAAGTAGAGAATGCACATAAAACTGATATCATTTTACTGAAACACTTCTCATGAACGTAACAAAGGAATAGAATAGGTTACATGATCAAGTTATTCTGACCTACATTTTACGTATGTTCAATAATGGCACAGTGAGTGGGCCGGCAGATGTCATCTGCATTCAATTTCAGCTAACACTTTGTTAAGCCTGTCTCCCGGGGGCTTTTTCCCTTTGCAGATGCAGCCAGCCTGACCAAACAATTTATATACAGCTTGTAAATAGATTTTTTTTTTCCGATGACGGTTCCCTCTCGAATACCTTACGAAATTTCCTTTTCACTGTAACCGCAGACGTACACCTGTAAAAAACACACATTCCCGTCATTCTTGACGGGAATACTTACTAGCAACGAAAACCGAGACTAATGGTTACGCGTAAGAAAATAAGAAATTGTATCGATTGGAACAAAAGGTAGGAATTTTAAGGGATCATTTTTGTCTGTTGCAAGAATATACTTTTTGCCTCTTGTATTATTATTATTTTTTATTTGTAGTGTTCTGTCTGACGACAGGTCCATATGAACAGGATCCTTCCATCCTTTTCTCGGACTGGGACCTGTTCATATACGTTCTTGGCAGATGATACAGAAGTGGTTTGCCATTGCCTTCTTCTGTGTGTGAACGGAGTAATTGTTGGGATGCCACGGAGGAAAACTCCGTGTTGCCCAGACCACGGCCTTGCCCAACACAAGTTATAAATTCGGGCCCCGCCGGGAATCGAACCCGAGACCCCCAGGATTACAAGGCCAGCGTTCTATCCCCTAGACCACCGTGGTCTGCCCCTTGTATATAAAATATTTAATGAATTACAACTAGAAATTTCATACTAATGAGCTTAGAGATTTCTTCAATCCAGTGGCAAGATACACTGTAGCAGACGCCCGTAATTCTGGCTTATTTTAATTTACTGAAGTTATGAAACTACCTTTCATGTAGATTCTCGGGATGTAGTACAAGGTGAAAACCAGGGTGACTGAAGTAGGTATTGATCTACCTGATGTAGATTCACCGCCAGTCCTTCCATGCAACTCGAACGCAATGAAGCATACGTACGTACTGACACTAAACTCCATTTATGAATTCGTACGTCGAAACGGAATTTCCATATTTCGGTGTTACTGTATTCTTGAGAAACTATGGTTCATTTGCCTGCTAGATACAGCATCTGACTTCAAACGACAAACCAAAGGCCAAGATGATAGAATAGTTTCCTGGAAATACTGTATTTTGAATGGTAACGCCGTGTGGACTTTCAAGTAGACACCAACGTTTCGGAGAAACATTGCCTTCCATCTTCACGGCTAATATTGAAATATTTACAGCCGTAAGAAACTAAAATATGAAGATGGCTTGTTTTACGGATTGTTGCGTCTTGTAGTCTGGTAGAAGTTTACCGACACGTTTCAGAGGTCCCTGCTGCTTCCATCATCAGGGCGATTATCATACTGATAGAACAACCTCGGAACAAATTGCAGTTGCATTTTAATGTAATTAACATTGTTTTTAGTCGACCCATAGAACTGACATGAACTCCATCGTGGTTTTCCGTATTCTAACAAGTGATTTTTTACGAATCTAAATGAAGCTAAAATTAATCTTTGGAGAAATATAAATGCACGGCAAGAGAAAATGTATGTATCAGTAAATTAAATTACTGAATTGCAGGAATATATTTTTGTTACCTCTTCCAAAAGTGTTGATGTGAACTGATACTGGTTTGTTAGTCATAATCTTGTTATCCCAAATTAAGAGGACGCATTTTAAGGATATTTCAGTTTCCTAGAAAAAAATCTAGTTTTTAGTGTAATTAATTCTAGGAAGAGCGCACAAACACATCCGTGGCTTTGATTCTGTTTGCCGAGTGTTCAACTTTATTTGAGGCTTCAAAAGCTTTTGATTATGTTTTTTTGTTTTTTGTATTTTGTCCGAGTGCTTCAGAATTTAAAGATTTATAAGGGCTTAATTCGATCCCTTGCCCTGTTATATAAATAACTCCAGTTTTCAGTTTCGTATGGGTAATCGAACCTGCAGATAATCTATCTGAAACTGAATAGTTTATACGACATTTTTCATTAACAAAACTTCGTCTAAAGAACTTGTAACGAGTAAAGGTTTTGAGGGCAATGTGCATTTTTCTTTCATCTTGCGAATTTCATAATTTTTGCACACCGCCGAGTCGTAATTTCTTAGACAACGGGGCTAAACCAACAGCGAACGTAAACAGATAACAGCAGCTTGTTCGAAATACACTTAGATCGTTCTGAATTTCTGTCAGTGGGCAGTCCTGTCCTAGATTACGTATTCACTAGCAAATAATTGAATTAAAAATTATTAGCATGAAGGAATATCGCGAAATAAGAGGAAATTACTTGCTTTCAATTTTACATCCAGTAAGAAAAATAAAGAGCCACGGTCGTCTAGCGGTTAGAACGCTGGCCTTGTAATCCTGGGGGTCTCGGGTTCGATTCCCGGCGGTGCCCGAATTTATAACTTGTGTTGGGCAAGGCCGTGGTCTAGGCGACACGGAGTTTTCCTCCGTGGCATCCCAACAATTACTCCATTCACACACAGAAGAAGGCAATGGCAAACCACTTCTGGATCATCTGCCAAGAACGTATATGAACAGGTCCCAGTCCGAGAAAAGGATGGAAGGATCCTGTTCATATGGACCTGTCGTCAGACAGAACACTAAATAATAATAAGAAAAATAAATGACGAGAAATAAGACGTGAATATGGAATTGTGAGAAATGAAATGATCTTGGACATAAGTAGGTTTTGAAGATGGATGTCTTCTGGGTTTTAGCGTCGCGTAGTCTGGTACAAGCTCACGAACGTTTCAGAGGTCCTCGTCGCCCTGATGATGGAGGCAGCTAGAACCTCTGTAACGTTGGTCAGCTTCTACCTGACTCTACTGCGCTACAACCCGGAAGACAGCCATCTTCGGGCTCACCGTAGTTCCCTCGATGTTTTTTTTTTAAATCTTAAACGTACATTAGAGTTTCTAATTTGCGACTTAAATGAGATCGATTGGCCGTCGGATAATACGGAAGACTAATAGAAATGTAAATGTCAACTCAGTTTATAACTGAATTTACGATTTTATTAAATGATGACATAGAATCAACAATACATTACCATAATTCTGTACACCAGTAGCTAATTTCTTTATGAATTTCGTTTGCAGTTTTATTAGGGTTCGGGGTACGTCTTATACCCATTCTGTCGGATACACAAGGGTTTTATTGATGAAAAACTCTTGGCTGAATGGTGAATGAACCATTTCTTCCGCCGTTTCGAGAGCCATCTCTGCTCTCATCCTCAGGGCGGCTATCGAAACGTTGGCGGAGAAACCTTCACTTTATACGTAAGGATTTTATTGTTCCCTCCTTCCCCTGTGGATGTGAACACAAATTTCGTTAAAATCTTTTTGTGGAGTATCTTATCCGTTAACGCAATCTCGTCTTTGAAACTGAGTTACTGGAATGTCAGTCAAGTTTGTACTGTTTTGTTTCAGCGAGATACTGCTTTGTGTCTAACACAGTGCAGTCTATCTATATACACCGATGCCTGATATTCTAAAAATATTCTCGCTGTCTGGTTGTTCAGTCGGGGGTTAGCAATGATACTACATGTATACTTTATCTTCGGAGTTGCTCCCGTATTATACAACAGGATGATAATACTCGTTCTTCAATAGTTTTAAAATGAACGATACAACTACTTGAAACAGCGTCTTTCAAACACTAATAGTAAGCTCAGTCAGTCTAGAAATTACTATACTTTTATGGTTCCCGAAGTTTTGTTAACGTATTCACAAGAGTAAGAGTCCGTCAGAGGTCCCTAAGCCAGATTAATCCAATCCACACCATCAGATTCTACACAATGTTTTATGAGATTAATGTTAAAAATCTAGATCTTTTTGACCTTTAGGCCTTCCAGCTGGTTAGATAATGTAATTTCGTGTTTATTTTGAATTTACGGAGCCCGCTGTATTCATGTAGTCTGGGCAATCAACGTTTTATGTGCTGTTAAACTGGTCGAAGTAACCAATTAGCTCGCGAGATTGTTTGTTTTACCCGGTGTAGCATAAATATTCACAGCAAAATCGACGACAAACATCTGATAAACAGTGCAAAAACGAAACATGTTTGTTTATACTTATTTCCAAACATTATCAGTACCTCAAACGATGTACCGTCGAATTAGACTGTGATAGTGGATAATGAATCTGAAAGGATTTAGAAGGACGTTGTCGTGGCCAATTTAAGATCCTTTCTCGGAATATTTGTCCAGGAACTGATAAGAAACATGAAATACCCATCAGGTTAGCCGGTCTCCGGGTCGAGGTTTGAACCCGTGACCTCCCGATCACGACGTTCGCTACTTAAATAAAGAATGCGTGGAGTTTTATGTCCACTCCCCCTATACATCGCATCGGTACTGAACTTTACGGGAACTTCACGTTGTAGAAATCAGACTTAAAATCGCGAGTCGAGCCAGAAAAAGTTTTTGGGTGCGTCTGTACTGTGGGTTCAGGTGATAAACCTTTTCAAGCATGACGTATGTCAAGTCTACTTGCACGCACCAAACATTTTTTTTTTCCAGATATCTCGCGTACATTTTATTTAATAAGTTCTTATCGAAATTGAAAGTTCATAGGCCCACGTTTATTTTTCCGCAGGGTAATCTATAAATTTAAATTGCACTCAGTCTTGCCCGTAACAATTCCATATGCTCGTGTTGAACACTTCAGTTCGCTTCTCGGTACGAAATTCATAGCTTTATTGAATCACAATCGACCGTCAATAGATCATATCTCAACTATATGAATTAAGCTCACTTAAGATCCATTTTAATATTATCCTCTTATGTACGCCTAAATCTTTCAGATTTTCTCTTCCTGACAAATAACTAACAGAAGGTTAGTGAATGGGGTGTTCTTTAAACAACGCTAGTTCTTAACAGATCGTTCACACCTGTTCGGATTTGGTACCTTTTAATGACATGACTGAAAATCAATAACTCAAAACGCGTAAAATGAATAGCGTATGATAAACATGTATACCAACTGGTGGATTATTTTAAGTGTTTGTTATGCGAGTTTGAACGAAGTCCAATGCCCTGATAGCGAGGTGTGTGAACCTCGGACATTAATCTTTGATAATGGATTCCAAGCAAAGAAAGGTTATGTCAGTGGGCACGGGTCAGGTAAGGTCTGAAGGTGGTTGCTATTTTTGGAACAGATGCTTTCGTCTCATTCCGCATTTGGACCTATCTTACGTAAGTTCAGCCTTGAACCCGAAAGCTTTTGGATCGTACAATAGATTTAATTCGGCGAATCTTTCATCTTCCTATCTCATATCTAAGAACATACATTATTAAAATATACGAAACTGTAATTTTTTCGTGTGATATTTTAGGTTCTCAAGGCCTCATGTATGTAGATGACTGTCTTCTGCGATGTTGCACCGTGTAGTCTGGTAGAAGTTTGCCGATGTTTCAGAGGTTTTTGTTGCCTCCATCATCAGGACGATTAGTGGCTCATCACTCATTACTACACGACACAGCACCCCAGAAGACATTTTTGTAATTTTGTCTGTTGTCCTTTACGAGTGTATTAAACAGATGTTGGGAAGAATATTTGGACAAAATTGAGAGACCATATGCGAGACCTAGGCGTAGATGGGAGGATAATATTAAAGTAGTCAACATGCACATCGCTCGGATAATTTTTCTTTCCCTGAAAATAAACATCTTCTTAAAATTGCTTTATCTTTAAACATCTGTGCACATTCAAAGAACATGTTGGCAGTAATGAAATTTTTTTTTTCGAAATAATTTCCGTCATTGCCTCGAAATATGCTAGAGATTTTGGAATGCGTACAAAAAGGCGAGCACTTTGAAAGGTGGGGGGCGGATGACATTTTATCGTTAACCTTTGCTGAGTGGCATCGCTTTCAATCTGACCTTTATTTAATTGTTACACCTCGTGTATCATTGACGGACTTTTATGCTGTTTCTGAAGTGAGAGAAATGAACTGAACTATGTAGGTCAAGGTCAGAGTCATCAGCTGCTATTACCAACGCCGGACGCAGAGTAGAATTGATCTTTCCGCATTCATCACAATGCAATTGAATCCTAGCAACAGATTCCACACTTTGTATCGGCGCAGTGTGAACCTTGAATTGTTCTTTCTCTATCAGAATTCTAATTAACCTTCGGGTTCTATTTCTAGAAGAATCTGCTCCGTGGAGTTAATTAAGACTCCCACGAACATTTCCTAAATTGTTTTATCTTCACATTCACGATCTAATAACAGATCACATTCCCATTTATAGCTGACTTAATCCTTTGAAGCCGAAGCTCGTCTAAATATTATTTAAGAATTCAGCCCGTACCGCGAAGAAAACAACACACTTCACCATTACAAAGATCAGCTGGTTAACGCTGTTTATGGAGATAATCGCTGTTTACAGTGAGAATTATACGAAACCCATGGATACACTGAGTAGGCATCTGAATAATATTTAAATATTCAATCCGTACCGCGAAGAAAACACTACACTTAACCATTACGAAGATCAACTGGTTAACGCTGATTAAGGAAACCATCGCGGTTTATAATGATAATCATACTGAAATAAAGAATGCAGGTGGTACAACATTTACCATTGGGCTCTAAAGTGATAATAAAGTCGTATTTTAATATCCATAATGTCATTAGCCCGCAAACAACGCGTTCATGCTTCTAAAATAACTCTGGACCAACATGGGAATGAGCCATTGAATTGGGTTATGACCGCGCCCTTTTTAGACTCGTCCTTTCCGAGCTCGCTCATGTAACATGTAACGTAACTGATCTAATAATAAAACGTTGTTTAGACCAGACTGAGAGTCTACAGTCACGTATTATATACCATTATTGTAGGTTTCTTTGTTACCTCGCTTTCAGGATTTGTAAAATGTTACACGAATCAATTATTTGAATGTCTGTGTGTACGATGTGCAATTGTTGTTTGGTTTGGCGATAATTTTTGTCTACCGATCCAACCGTTAATCGTAAACCCATTGTTGACGGAACAGCACAGATTCAAAGGGCCTTGAATTTGAGTTAAAAAGCGACGAATAGTCGAAGTTGGTTGCTTGGTTGTTTGGTGGCCAGTTTTTAAAATCTTTATTTTCACCGCGTTAAATCGTATCATATATTTTAATTAAGCAATAACAAGCAAACTTCAATATAAATGCGTTTTTAGATTTTTTTATTCATTCTTGACGAGACAATTTCTAGGTACGTATAAGTTACGTATTAGCATAAAACATATATTTCACTACAGTGAACATGCAGAACGCACGGTGGAGATGAGAATTACATTTAGATCGGAAACCTGAAAAGGAGAGACAACTTTAAAGAACTAGGCGATGGGAAGATAATATTAAAATTGATCTTAACGGGATAGGGGCGTTAGATTGTGAGGCTGGGAGGTAAAAGGAGCTAACTCGAGGTCATTAGGTCAAATATTTGGTTAACAATAATAGCTTTCGTCAAATTGTTATTCGGAGTGTAAATTTCATAGAGGGCACTCAATAATATGAGTGGGGCGTTAACACTGTGGTGAGTACAGTGCTCAATGTGTGAGGTGCCTGATTGTAGTTTAGTTTGTTGTAACTGGAACTAAAGAGCATGGCAGAATCTGGCGGCAAGCCATGAGGGTTGCGTGAAAGTTGCTTCAGAGAAGATATCGGAACTTTGAGACGTAAAGGAAGTTAATCTGCTCCTAGCAAAACAAAACACTGATAACCTCGTTTTAATGTTTTGGATCTAATTTTGGATTAGGTTGAAACCAGACGAGCTCAAGGAATCTTATATCTAACATTTACAAAATTACGTATTGTTATATGGTGATCTAGCTGTTAGAACGCTGGCCTTGTAATCCTGGGGTCTCGGGTTCGATTCCCGGCGGTGCCCGAATTTATAACTTGTGTTGGGCAAGGCCGTGGTCTAGGCAACACGGAGTTTTCCTCCGTGGCATCCCAACAATTACTCCATTCACACACAGAAGAAGGCAATGGCAAAACACTTCTGGATCATCTGCCAAGAACATATATGAACAGGTCCCAGTCCGAGAAAAAGATGGAAGGATCCTGTTCATATGGACCTGACCTGTCGTCACACACAACACTAAATAAATAAATAATAGATACCTGTCTACCAGTTAGGTAAGCTGATGCTACTTAAGTGACGAAGCTGGTCTTGTAATCCTGGGGTCTCGGGTTCGAATTTATAACTTTTGTTGGGCAAGGCCGTGGTCTAGGCAACACGGAGTTTTCCTCCGTGGCATCCCAACAATTACTCCATTCACACACAGAAGAAGGCAATGGCAAACCACTTCTGGATCATCTGCCAAGAACGTATATGAACAGGTCCCAGTCCGAGAAAAGGATGGAAAGATCCTGTTCATATGGACCTGTCGTCAGGCAGAACACTAAATAAATAAAATAAATATTTGTGTTGTTTTTGATTTCACTTTCGAATTCTTTAAAGTTGCGTTTCCGGGTTCCATTAATGTTTTCTTTTTTTTCAGACCAGATTTTACCCACTCAGTTTCCTCTCATACTACGCAATTCCATAACCTGTTTGTCAGCTGTCACAACACTAACAGGTGATTAATTAATCTAGCGATGTGCTGTAATATGTTACGAAATGTAATTTAAACTTTACCGTGTCCTATCTGTAAACTACATTTACTACAAATTTAAGCCACCTGGTGAAAGGCACTTCAGGCGATCGAAATGATTCCGTGGGAAATTAAATTAAAGGGTAGTAGTTCAGTATTTCCGGAAGGACTCTGATACTTGAGTTATGAAGCATGTTCTGCTTTAACATCACACAGATAACATTTTTTCGTGTCTTATACATTCTCAACTCTAGAAATCAAATCTCAGAACCACAAAACTAATGTTATATAGATCAGTAACCCATCTTAAGAGGATGAAATCTATTTAAATTCGTCCTCTTGAAAGCTTTGCTTTCGAAACACGTTCTGCGTAATGTTCAGGCAGTGAACTAACACTTGTTATCAAAATGCTCAGTGTATATTCACTTAAATTACAGTGTTTCGTCATACATACCGGATGTTATGTACATCACAAAGACAAATTAACAGTTGCATGTCAATATATTATGGCTTAGTTCTTTTAAAGTAATATTACATTATATCAAATCTAAAACTTCTTGACGATGGTGAAGAGTCAATTGAATAAAAATTTCCTTGGATATTATCCATCGTCTAGTAAATATAAAACGTAAAACGACGTTTCGGAGATGGGACTCTATCTAAATGCTTCAGTGATTATTTTTAGACTTGTACAATATTAAAATATTAAGTTTTAGCCCCTCTGTGATTGCTAAGAAATTTAAAATTTTATTTTATTATTAATTATTTTATTTATTAATTAATGAAGGAGGGTCTTTATTGAGGACGATTTTTAAGGGGGGGGGTTGTTTGCCCCCAATACACCTCGAAATGGAGGATCACCTATTGTCGGCTGTCCGCGACTTCTTAAAGACAATGTTCCATACCTCGAGGCCTTTTTCGCTATTTGCGATCTTGAGGACACGCCTTTCCGTGTTGCACTTATCATGGAATTAATTTCATTGAGTGAATATTATTACATTGAATTGTAGGTTAGGTTAGATGCTTGTTTGCAGATGACATGTCCCACTTCGCCGGACCCTGAAGACCCCCCATGGCCTCAGTGACTTAAACCTTTCTTCTGCACCCAGTCTCACGATCTGGTGTAGATCAGTGCAGTACATTCGGAGACTCTGACGAAGTTGCGACAGGTCCGCGTCTTAGACTGAGGAGTTTAAGAAAGGAAATTTATGTTGTCGACAGCGTGACGTCATCTGTTCCTTGTGTCGTTCATAAGGTCGGTGAATAAATAATATATTTACTGGTTCCGTGTGTTTAGCACGTGTTTTTTGTAATGGTGGAGTGTAGTGTTTTCTTCGCGGTACGGACTGAATTCTTAAATGCTATTTAGACGAACTTCGGCTCCGAAGGGTTAATTAATTTTCGGATTAAATATCTATTATTTTCTTAAACAGCGTTAACCAGTTGATTTTTGTAATGGTGGAGTGTAGTGTTTTCTTCGCGGTACGGACTGAATTCTTAAATGCTATTTAGACGAACTTCGGCTTCGAAGGGTTAATTAATTTTCGGATTAAATATCTATTATTTCCTTAAACAGCGTTAACCAGTTGATTTTTGTAATGGTGGAGTGTAGTGTTTTCTTCGCGGTACGGACTGAATTCTTGTTTGTTTTTTTTAATGTCCGTGTTCAAAGGGTTAAGCCAGACTAACGTGAAATAAACTCTAAGGAAGTGATTTTCACTTTTACGTAATTTTATAAAGATGAGAATTTTAAGTTAAAGAACGTCCATGCGTAAACTTATAGCGTAGCATTCCCGTTGTGTTGCCAGAACAACAAAAGACTGACTTGCGATTTACTTACAACTTAACGTATGTGGTATTTGTTTTACTTCTGATTATCCACGCCAAATGTAAAGTTATTTGGGCTTAAAAATATCTTTTTCTTTTAAATTTTGACAGGTTACCCTGACGGTGTTCCGTACCCCCTCACCCCTCATGTATACCTTAAAATTTAAAAGTGTAACAAAACACTGTCGTAGGTATGACAACATTTCAGAACTCTGTTGTAGGGAACACAGAGTCAGGTACTGGGAACTCATTCGGCCACTGTTGTTGGGGGGTGGAGGGTGTTCGGAAGGGCGTCCTTCCGCCCAGTCCTCAGGGTGTAGGGCTCGGCTTGTTCCCGTCACGTCGTCGCCCCGTATCGACCAGAGTCACAGGTTTGTCGTGGTCAATGAGACAGCAGTTTTGCTCTGAGTGAAATTTCAGGTTCTCAAGGCAGCGAATATGAAAATGTCTTCGGGGGTGCTGCTCCGTGTAGTCTGGTAGAATATGGTCGACGTTTCGGAGGCGATTACTACCTCCATCATCAGGAATTTTAGAAGTATTGAATATGTAACTACATCGGGGCACAGCCGCAGTTTCTGCATCAGATAATTTCAGCACGTCTGAAGTTCTCTGGCAATTGTCACTACCACGTCAACATTCAGTGATCTCTTATTATCACAACTGAGCGAAAAATCGACTCCTTTAAACTCAGCTTTTTAACACAATTATAATGTTCCGCGCAAATTACGACTGTTTAACTTATTTATAAAATCAAACAATTAACTCTGAGAAAGAAATTATTTTCCCGGCGGTGTCCGAATTTATAACTTGTGTTGGGCATGGCCGTGGTCTAGGCAACACGGAGTTTTCCTCCGGGGGCTTCCCCGTTTTCTCCGTGGCCTCCCAACCATTACTCCATTCACACACAGAAGAAGGCAATGGCAAACCACTTCTGGATCATCTGCCAAGAACGTATATGAACAGGTCCCAGTCCGAGAAAAGGATGAAGGATCCCGTTCATATGGACCTGTCGTCAGACAGAACACTAAATAAAATAAAAATAATTAAAAACAAGGAACGAATCGATACAGCGTTTTTCTTTTCGTAGAAACACCTGCACATCTACTGCAAAACTGTTTTAAAAATTTATTCTCTCGTAACTTAAAGTCATTTTTCATGGCTGTAATCTCATGAAGTGAATTATATATCTCAGTGTAGCGTTTACTTGTGATGTATTTGTCTATGTTATCATAATTTTGCCTCGAATGACTGGGGTTGTTTGATGAGCAATGAATTCGCCAGGAGTGACTGAGACTGAGAAAAACTAAGAACTTCAGGAAAGCCAGTTTCCGATCCGAGATTTTAAATCGTGATTTTTCCGGAATGCGAACCATTCGTTTGAAACGTTTGGTCACGGTCTTTGATGCCTTACATAATTCAAAATAAATTCCACGCTTTGGGCGGGATTCGATACGCCCAGTCTTCCTGCTGTTTGTGCTTTATGTTACGGTCGAATGACGTTTTGCCAACCAGGAATTACGTCAAATCAGGTTTGAGTAACCGAGGGTCAGTCTTTCAGACGGAATGAACAGAGTAATTCAGATGTCCCACGAAGTGTGAGGTTTTTTTTTTTTTTCAAGTTCATTTGTGACAGACGGTCTGCATCCATGTACGAAGGATGAAACTGGGACGAGGTCGGTACTTTTCACTCTAGAGGCTTCAAATCTGATGGAAGACTTGTATTGGTAATAAATTCTCTAAACGCCTTTCACCTCGGGTTCTTATGGTTTGCTGCACAATTGTGTTACATCCGACGTAGGTCAGATTGAATACCCGCAGGCCAATTTTCGCGTTAGACCTAAAAAAAAAGCCTTGGATGCAGTTTAGTGACGGGCAATTCTGTATTTTTTAACTTGGCTTTTGTAACATGTCCAAGACTGATGACGCGGTCTGACATTTTTATTTTATGGAGCTCTGTTCCTTTAACACACAGCTTTTGTGCTGAGTCTGATGTTTGAATTTAGTATAGGACAAAACTATTAATCACCCTATTCGTAAAGAAGATGTTCCTGTCTTGTCCCCGAGGTCTTGTCGTCCTTTTCATCGAACCTGTCCCGCAAGAGAAATTTCGGGATAATACCCCAAAATTAGGCCACGGCCACATCCTTTTCAGTTCGTTATTCATTAATCATCCTTGTTATTCGATGCTGAGCTACTAACAGTGTCGTTAAAAACATAATTAAATAATAATAATTAATAAGCGTTAATTTTTTACGTGTTTGCATGGACACATTCAGTAAAAATTCATCCCATAATTTTCAGTTCTGTTACTTAAATCTGTGTTGGTTGTGGGTGATAAAGCTTCTCTGAAATACTCACAACTTTGCATATTTTGGAGATGTATGACACAGTACGTAGAGCTTATCAATAAATTACTTATTATTTCAGAAACTACTTTCAATGTGCCTCCGAAGTGCCATATTTAAATATTTGTCTCTCCCAAATATCGATCTGGGTCGTACAAACCTGTCTCTTAGCACTGTAGTTAAATTTATAGAAATTCTAGACCCATTCCAATCCACAGGAACAACTTTGTTTCCTTCTATTGAGGTTAGAAACGAATTATTGGACACGTGATCAAAACTCGAAAGTTTTTTTTTAATCTCTAGTGAAAATCACTCAGAGACCTTAATAGTGGAATTTACGTACATTTTTACCTGCATTGTTGTCTTTTACGAATTTGTTATTCCATCTGGAATAAAGTTACTCGTAATTTTCATAATTATAATCGTTTACAAAAAAAAATATTAGAGAACCTTTAGTAATGCTTTGAAGAAAATGAAACCTGTTTAATCTAACAGAACAATTAATAGCCTGTAGTAGGGGGTCGACACCCTTTTTATTACCACAGCTTTTCAAGAACAAGAAAATAATGTGGACATTAACCTAAACTTAGATAGCGGATAACATCTATATTGCTTCATTCAACTTGGTTTAATATAAAGGCGTTGATTGTTGGCTTCCATACAGTCTAGAAATCATGTAATTGTTATTTTTATGAAACTTCGGTCATTAATACCAAAGTAATTGTTATCATTATTTTGTTAAATTTTATGTGGTCTGAATAACATAACAATGCAACTTTGCGTAACAAAGCGATTTTAACGTTATAGGCATATATATATAGATTTTTTGACGTAAATACGTCTATACGGAAGGGTCATTCGGCAAAAAAGTGTAACGAAAATGTGTAAGATCCATATCAACAAATTGACAACAATGGTTACCTATGGAACGTCGTGTTTACTCGGCATTGTTGTTACCTAGGAAAACGTGTAAGATCCATATCAACAATGTGTTAATATGGACCGACAACAATGGTCAGCTTGCGTTCATTGTTATGTTACCTAGGAACGTCATCTGTTTACTCGTCATTGTTGTTACCTAGGAAAACGTGTAAGATCCATATCAACAATGTGTTAATATGGACTGACAACAATGGTCAGTTTGCGTTCATTGTTATGTTACCTAGGAACGTCATCTGTTTACTCGTCATTGTTGTTACCTAGGAAAACGTGTAAGATCCATATCAACAATGTGTTAATATGGACTGACAACAATGGTCAGTTTGCGTTCATTGTTATGTTACCTAGGAAACGTCATCTGTTTACTCGGCATTGTTGTGTTACATTACTGCCGTCAACAATTCGCTTTCGTAACAAGATGTATGACATTGAAGATAACATTACCTTACATTACAGAGACGTAAATATAATTTAAATACAGAGACGTATTTACGTCAAATTCTCCGGAACCGTGGTTTCTACGCTTAGAAAATGTGTAGGCCTGTATGTTTATGATAATGTTTCTCAGAAGCAGAACATTTTTGACATTTTCGTTCTGGCTTATTTTCAGTTTTTGTGGCGGGCTGCAAAGAGTTGATAGCGTCACGTGAAGCTCGCAGGTTTCCGACCTCTGACCTTATAGTATTACTTGTAAAAAAAACACCAAGACACTGTTAATGCTAACACGTTCTCATGATTAAGCCAGTCAGTCTGTAAGAAGTCTTTTAAAATGTAGTGTCATGATTACTCTTCTCTTCCCACTTAAATAACATATAAAGTACTTGTTATTCTTGGGCTATTGTTGGCCGACAATTGGAGAGATTAAAATTTCGCTTTCCTTAACAAAGAGAAGAAGAAAAACAATGTACCGGATTGTTATAAACAGAAAGTACAAATCTCTTCCAACATAAATGAAACCTCGTCTATTCTAAATAAAACCTCGCTTTTAACCTGCAAATATTTATATAGAGTTGTTAAATTAATAATCTTACGAATTCTCACACAGCCATATCACTGAGTGGCAGACTGTGTTTTGTCTACGTCAGTATTCATGGTGTTTGCACTCCATTATAATGATTTTGGCCCTGCTCGTCACGGCCTGGTTTATGCAACGGGACGGCAAAGCAGTTATTCACCAATCAAGTAATATTCTGGTCGGTTGTTTATATTCTGCGTATCTCGGTGAAATTTTATTTTTAACGGGAGAAGAGTATTTTTACAGTAATCTCCCTCCCCTCTATTGTTCTGTAAAACGCCAGGATAAATTATGTGGGTAATAACAAGACAGTAATTGTTAATATTTTTTTACAGCGTTAACATTCTTACATTCAGCAGTGGTTTTGATTCGGTCCGGTGTGTGATGTTGACCTATTTTACGACGTATTTCATTTGTCTTCAAACTGATAGACAATAGGAATATATAAATTGGTTTTGTTGGGTTGGCGTTATGTACCTATGGGATTACGATTTGATTTGGTTGGTAAATAATCTTGAAATAAAATGTAAAAACAGAGAAAAATAGGAATAAGAAAAGGGTGAACTGATGAAAGAAAATCTCTTGGGTTATAAATCGCATAGCTTTTCCCAGAGAACGAGAAATTTCTCTGTAAAATGCGATTAAAGTTATTCAACAAATATTTTGCTTTTTAATGAACTTATGCAACGAGTATTCGGCATTTAATATTTTGTATTTCATGTTTTATATTTTCACTAGAAAATATCCCGTGTGGCAACAGTTATTTACAGAATATTATAAAAACTGATTGATTACTGATTGGATGACAGGCAATTCAAATATAAAAATAATATTAAAAGCTCTACAGTGAAGCGAGATTTGAATAACATTAAGGAAATGCACGTCTTTTGGAGATTATTCATATTAATACTTCAGAGCTTCTGTTGAATTATTAAATATTATGAAGCTCTTCACTGTGTAATTATCGCCAATCTGTAAGTTCCGCCTGATTAGGTCCAAATAGATCTTTTCCCCTCAGGACTCCGTTTTGAAACTCTGAAGTATTTTCATTTTATCATAAAATGTCTCGGCCTAACAGTTAGCTGTTCTTTGGTGATTCTGTTGATCTGGGGATTCAAATCTCGACACGGAGAACGGCTGTCGCTAATGAGGTTTACGTTTGTTTCCTCAGTACCTCCATACAAAAGCCGGGATATGATACCTCAAGTTTAGTTGCAAACGCTTCGTTCTGTGTAGTCTGACAAAAGTTGACCTGTTATCCATCAGTAGATGATGGAGACAGTACGCACCTCCGAAACGTCGGCCAACCTCTACGAGACTGTACGGATCATTGTCCCAGAAGTCTGTGTTCCTCGCAATGTCATTCGACAGCGCCCGTTAAGTAAACCATGAATAATTAATTAAATTAATTAATGAGTGAGGGAGTCGGTAAATAAATGCTAAAATTCATTACGCCAGTTTGGCAGGTCGTGAGGAATTAACGACTCAAGAGGTCACTCGTACAGCTGACATAAAGGTCAGTGTGCATTCCGTATCGATCCTGTAGGCTGTGGTCGAGTTTGTCCTTTGTCCTTTCTCTTTGATTTGACACTGGTGCGTGCTGGGTTGGAAGTATAGGCGTGGGTGGAACGATAATATTAAAATTGACAACAAATACCCTCCGTTCTGTAGTGTATCATTCAATGTTCACAATTAATGCTATAAAAATAAACTCCGATGATTACGCAAACGCAATTTCAAACATTAAAATAATGAACACCCTGTAGATGTTGGAGTAAAAAGTTGGGGATGTCAAAAATTTGAAATGGATTAAACTGCCTCAGTATAAGATCAGTGACGGACTGTCAGTCTCATACAAGCAGGGAATTTCTTGGACTTTTCAACTGTTCAAAGATCTTATGCCTTATAGTTGGTTGGTTTGTTAGTTAACGTTAAGTAACTGTATTTTTGTATCTTCTCTGCTTTACCAATGTTATGAAGGTCATTGATGTCAAATTAATTTAAGTTTTAAAAACTGCAAGGACTAACCACATGACACACAAGGTAGAAATATAAGTAAGAGACCACTTGGAAGACCTAGTCGTAGATGATCGAATAAAGATTAGTCTTAAAGCAATAGTTTGTGATGATAATGACTTGGCTCAGGATAGGGACTAGTTGTAGGGTCTTGTGAACACGGTAATGAACCTTCGGGTTCTTGAAGGGCGGGAAATCGTCTTGACTACCTGAGTAAATGTTAAGTTTTGAAGAAGGTAAACGACACTTCGTTTAGCGAACTAAATTTGATGTGGGTAAATACAAAAGGAGTTACCTGCTTGGAATAAAACAAGAGTATTTGTCTTCAGTGATTTTGATAATTTGAATATACTTAATATAAAAACACGTTCAGTAATGTTTCGGGAAGATTACCGTCTTCTGCGTTGTAGCTCTGGTGTCCTGATGATGGAAGCAGGAAGTACCTCCGAAACGTCGGTAAACATTCACCAGACTACACGGCGTTACAACCCAGAAGACAGCCATCTTCGTACTCGCCACCGTGAGAACCTCAAATCGTATTTATTAATGTCTTTTTTCGTCGTAACTGACAAATTACTCGCTTGTGTGTTAAGAACGTGTATTTTCCGTAATAGAGTTTGCATATGTCAGTTAAAAATCTTTGTGTATACTGTAGGCAGTGATCCAATGAATCATTATCTACACGCGCCGCTTGGGAACTGAGCATTTCGGGTCAACAGCTCGTTATAACGGGAAGTTCGTATAATTGCTTACCGTTTCATGCGCCTTCTAGCGATTCAGCCTTGCAATTAAATGACCCGCATATAAAATCGCTATTACACATAAAATGTAAAACTTTTGCAAGGAAATGCTGAAAGGTAAATACAATGCAGGAAGGTAAATACACATGAATTCTGTGACCATACGTTTCCATGTGTTGCTTTGGGGGAGAGAGAAAGAGAGAGAGGGGGGATATAATTTTCATGCTTTCTCGTATACGATGTTTATGACAAATCAATCTCGATATGAAGCTCATCTTCCAGTTTTGTGACGTCAAATTTCTGCACATCACACCATTTTCATGTGCCGAATGAAATATGGCGTAAAGCGAAATGTTTCAATGTTCGGTTGATTAGCTTTAAAGATTGAGAGTAAGGCTTATTCCGTGGACAGCTACCACGGAGTGCCGAGAGTTGAAATGAATGGAATTATTTTTAAAATAGCGTTCAATATCGGAATTTGATGTTAATGGCGTTGAATATTCAGGTTAGGTTACCACAGCGTTATTTACATTTTGCTTTAACTTAAGATTTTCTGTGTAATAAATTAAATATAATATTTAATGCGAAGACAAGCAACATTATCAAGTTTAGTGAGATACAACATTCTTTCTCTCTCTCGTGAAAGAAACAATTCCTGTCGGAAGCGTTAATAATAAGTTGTATTTCATTTTATCTGACTCCAATTACTGTCTATCGGAACGAGAAAGTACGTTCCAGGTCACTTGAACTTCGATTGAGATTTATATAGATGGCCTTTCTTCATCCACATTAACACACCGACTGTTTCTTAAGTTTCGTACAAAGCCAAAATCATTAACGGCGTGTCTCTTTGAAGAACACACCCATCGTTACATGATAAGGTACATGGTGGGCGAGCAGACTTGCCCTATTAGCTACTAACGCTACTAGGAAATAGGACCACACAGTGATGTGTCGACATCTTTGTATAATGAAAATAACAACATGGCGGCCGCGCGAAAGAAAAGTAATGTTTCGACTTACGAGGATTTCAACATGTGAAACCGTGCGTACGGATTCAATGTGTTACCACGGAAATAACGCGCGCTGTGACGCATTGATGTCGATTTAAATTAATTAAATAATACATTAAGACCCCACTGTTTTTATAGTTGTAGGCTAAAGTAACCTGCCACGGTGGTCTAGCGGTTAGAACGCTGGCCTTGTAATCCTGGGGTCTCAGGTTCGTTTCCCGGCGGTGCCCGAATTTATAACTTGTGTTGGGCAAGGCCGTGGTCTAGGCAACACGGAGTTTTCCTCCGGGGGCTTCCCCGGTTTCTCCGTGGCGTCCCAACAATTACTCCATCCGACAGCTATAACGTGCGGTTTCGAAGGTCAGAACATTAAGGTCACAAATCAAAAGATGTCACTTACGAAGGACCTAAGCTTCCCTGGCGTAACGCTGGCCTTGTAATCCTGGGGTTTCGGGTTCGATTCCCGGCGGTGCCCGCATTTATAACTTGTGTTGGGCAAGGCCGTGGTCTAGGCAACACGGAGTTTTCCTCCGTGGCATCCCAACAATTACTCCATTCACACACAGAAGAAGGCAATGGCAAACCACTTCTGGATCATCTGCCAAGAACGTATATGAACAGGTCCCAGTCCGAGAAAAGGATGGAAGGATCCTGTTCATATGGACCTGTCGCCAGACAGAACACTACAAATAAAAATAGGCTAAAGTTGTTTAAGTAAGACAGATGATGTAATATTTTATTGATATTTAAGAATTTGTAAAGAGCGCGTGTGTTTATTCCGAATTACACCTTCAGTCTTGTTACAATATCATGTGTAATGTACAAAGAAGATGTTCGAATGTATGTAATGCATTTACTAAATTCCGCTCCTTGCATTACAATCTCTTTTCGCCTCTGAAAGAGATATTTTATCGCGTTGAAAATGTACTCCGAAAATGAACTTAGGTAGGCTTCACTGTTCATCCGCATGAATATGTAGAAAGGCGAAATGAATTGCGATGGAGTGACTGATGTAATCAGAAACTTCTGGAATGCATGAATTTCTGTCAGATGTAAACTGAGTGACGAACGGAGGTAACAGCTTCTAGAAATGAACGCGTGTGAATTATGCAGAGGTGGCGTGCGTTTCAAAAGAACGCATTAACACGAGTTTCATCTCACGCTGTTAGTAGGTCAGAACGTAACGTAGCAGACCTTCATGAGAGAAGCTGATGGCCTGTTTCAACTACTGATAAAATTATATGTCTTTTATGGAACTCATATTCTTATTACTGTTTTAAAAATATACCGCGAATGTACCCTATCCTAAGCTAGTTTAATCCACTCCATTACTGTTTTAAAATCCATATTATTCTATCTACATCTAGGTCTCCGACATCGTCTTCCTATTTCATTTCTTATGAAATATTCAAATGTTAGGTTTCATGCACGTTTACTGATTGTGAAATAGTTGTCCAAGTCTGATAATTAATCTTACTGAAATTAAATATACTGACTGACTTTTGATATTGGGAAACAGTTTTGTGATGGCCGTAGTCCGCACTAAACCTTAATTGACGTCGTCTAAAGGGACTGAACCTAAATGTCCTGCCCCGATTTTTAACATTTCTGGACCCGTCGCCCCGAGAGGATTATCTGTTTGCTCTAATTGTTTCAGACGTGCAATTTCCCGTTCCCTCAAAAGAGGTCTCACGCGCCTATTGTAACGCCCTCTGACTAATGGACAACCTAACCCGAGACTACAATACACCCTGAACGGAATATACATCAACCTCTTCCGGCAGACTAAACTTTTCGGCTGTCCAGACTTACTGGGGTCCACGAAGTAAGTGCGTACGATATCACACATGATTTGCTAAGGTCTGTAATTTATTTTAAGCGTTAGGAAAGTATCTGAACACAATAATTTCTTATCTTACGTTGACTCATGATGTGTGCAGTATGGTTTAAGATGATAACTTCCTTAGGTTAACGTAGTCTGAAGTAGATGGTTCGAAGCCCGAACGGAACGTGGATGTTTTTTTTTATTGAATTTTCTGTTGTGTATTTTCAATATTTATAAAGATGAACGTCTGGACGTATGAGACCACCAGGGAAATGTAGGAATAAATGGAATAATTACATTAAATCATAGAGAAATGTGGGTTGGAATCATCTGGCTCTGGATAGGGTACAGTGATGAACGTTTTTGTTCCACAAAAGGCGGGGAATTTCTTGATTAGCTGTTCGTACCAACAGTTTATCAACGTTTTGACTTTTTGTAATCGTTTTTATTTGTCTGTCTGTCAGTCCGACACCCATTTATTTCCCCTGTGTTCAAACATGTTGAGCGAGTAATGAGTCCATTGGCGTCCTCGTGTGAAGATCCCGGTATTGAACCGAGGGGTGAGATAAGACTAGAGGAAATTTGTGATCAACTGAATGTCTTATCAGCATTTCAAGGACTCTGCTCCACGTAGTTATTTAATCTTGTTTTTGCTTTTGAAGAGGGCAAGCAAATATTTGCTTTCATTTTACATGGTATAAATAGTACAGAATGTAAGAACTCCATCCAATTACGGTTTAATATGAATCGAGTTGTAAATGTGCAATGCAGTGTGACCTCTGAGGTCATCACCGTTACCATGACATCGCATGGGCGTTTTATGCTTCAATTGGTTTTAATTCTAAACTACCTTTGTGACTTATCAGCAAATATTCGTTGTCTATTATAATCAGCTGGGCTCTGAAAAAAAAACAGTATGTGATGACGTAGTCATGTTCTTTATTCAATCATCCGCAGTGTACGGCACTAAGTAGCAGTATTAGCAACAAGATTAGGAAAGTTTGCTGTTGTCTGGAACCGCTTAGGTGTTTTGTGATTTTTCTTAGTTCCTCTGGATAAATGCCGTTATAGCAGCTTAAATTGGACCACAACCGCTAATTCTACATCTTTTCAATTCATTATCATGCTCTTATTGGATAATATTTATGGAACTATTGTCAGCTTCGATAAATAAACAAAAAAGATTAATGTCTTTGGGTTGTAGTCTGTTAGAAGTTTACCGACGTCTGAGAGGGTTTTTTCTGCCTCGTACTCACCGACGTAAGAACCTCGAATCCCACAAACGAATAAATAAATTGTAATGTGACAAAGAACTGAGAAGCCGGCAAGGTTTCAGAGCTAAAAATTTTTCACTTTCCTGCCCCGTCTATGTAAAGTAGACGCAGGAGATCTTTTTTCCCCAAAAAGAAAACAAAAAAAAAACGTACTTCTCGGCTGGGAAAATCAACATATAACATAAATAGTGGAGTCAGATGGATCGGAGAGCCTCGGTTACGACACGGGGACGGGGTTCGGATCGAAACTGTGACGGAATGTCCTTGGCTCTATTCCAACTCTTTACCCATTATTTCTCATAAGATCAAGTATATACTAGAAGGGAAATTCCCCAGTTACATAACCATAAACCAACTATTCACGTAATAGTCACAGAAATTATCATTCCCCTGCCTTTTGTAGAATATTCATTATCGCGTTTACAAGAGTCCACACCCGCTGATCCAGTTAACCCTTTGAAGCCGAAGATCGTCTGAATATTATTTATGAATTTAGTCCGTACCGCGAAGAAAACACTACACCTCACCATTACGAAAATCAGCTGGTTAACCCTTTGAAGCCGAAGCTCGTCTGAATATTATTTACGAATCCAGACCGTACCGCGAAGAAAACACTTCACTGAACCATTAGAAGTCGAATCAGGCGGTACCACATAAGATTTAACAAAAGAACATCCCGGTCAAAGCCTTAAATTCCAGACCACACTCTTCTAAGATACATTTTAATATTATCCTACTATCTACGATAACATAGAAAGTAGGTCTAAGGTCAGAAATAAATTTAAAACATGTATTCGGTTCTTTTAATTTTAAAACCAGCGACAAAAACAAATAGTGGATGAAATTGAAAGTTCGTACCGCTGGTTTCACGTCGCTCCGGTGATATTGGTACAAGCTACGATAAACAGAGACTGCCCGAGATAACGTGATAATTGAATGTGAGAAATGGGACTGTCAAACTGAGGGACTCTCGGGGTGGACAGTGCCATCTGTCGACAGCTAAATGTTAGGATGAAAAATATATTTACGCCTCGGTACATGAGGCAGGCATCAGGTAGGACATGCTGTATCCAAGAGTGTTCACTGCTCTGTGTTATGTCCAGAATCTGGAGAAAATTTATACCTAAAAACCCACCAAGTAAAAGTTTAAGTAATTGCAATTTATTCCTAGTATCATGGGATTTGTAATATTTTTCTCAATAAATACTCGTCACAGTTTTCAGAGTTGAATGCTCACATTTGATCTAAGAAAACTTCCTTGTAGGCGTGTGTACAATAAATTATAATTACGTATATTTAACCCATTAAAGTTCGATAGTAACTATAAGTACCACCTGCTTTAACAGACAGCACCTTACTTCGTTGAGATAAATACTTAGTAAAACACTTTTTTTTAAAAAATTTACCCCACGTATAAAATCCTTGAGACTCTGATGAAATAAAATAAATTAAACTTCAAGTGGTGAGCGTATTTTATTAATTCCTATATCGTTACCAAGGAGATAGGTCATATGACGAAAAGGGGATCTAGACACGACACTGTTTAATGGCGACACAAAGAGATCAGCGCTCTCATGCAGATAATCACTGGCCTTTGTCGGGACAAACAACGTACCGTAATCAAAACAATGCGCGTACATGTTACATTTGAACAAGGTTAGTGACTTCCCATAATTGTGTCAGCCACTGTCGTGCGCTTGGTAACTATTTTTGTATCGCCAGTGTCCTTTGTGAGCTGCAGACAGAACATTATTTCAGAGTCACGTAGCAGAATTAGTTTGGCTGAGACAGGCCTGTACGAGTCCCATGTAGTGTTTGAACAGTGCGTGAACATTTCGCGTCGCTTTTAATGCACATGACTGCTGGACCTCAAAAGTATCTGTCGCCGGTGAGAGCAATATCGTCTGTTTTCTGTGTGCAAAATGGGTTTGGTTCTCTTTGTACCCGCGTGTTGGTACATTTACATGTGACTGACTGGTTTTTGATTAACCCTTTGAAGTTGAAGCTTGTCTAAATATTTAAGAATTCAGTCCGTACCGCGAAGTAAACACAGCACTTCACCATTACGAAGATCAACCGGTTAACGCTGTTTAAGGAAATAATCGATGTTTATTGTGAGATTCATACGAAAGACATAAATACAAAATGCAGAATTACTGATAGTTAAAGCAGGTGGTGCATTTAGGTACTACAGAGCTTTAAGGGGTTAAATTCTAACGGTATCGGGTTACTGCTGTCTCCAATCTGCGAACAGCCCAAGAAATTTAATACAGTACTCTTGATGCTGATTTTTTTTTTCTTTCAAAAATGTAACTAAACTAACTCCACGGAGAACAGCCCTTCTTGACAAGCTAATATTACACTCAGCTAGTGGAAAAAGTCTTCGTCTTTTATGGAAAATGAAGGTTTGTTTGTTTGAAACCGTGAAGTATAATATGAGGTCAGACCTAATAGTATGAGCCCATTGTGCGTTATGCAGCCTTAAGAAATTTATTTTTATTTAGTGTTCTGTCTGACGACAGGTCCATATGAACAGGATCCTTCCATCCTTTTCTCGGACTGGGACCTGTTCATATACGTTCTGGGCAGATGATCCAGAAGTGGTTTGCCATTGCCTTCTTCTGTGTGTGAATGGGATGCCACGGAGGAAAACTCCGTGTTGCCTAGACCACGGCCTTGCCCAACACAAGTTATAAATTCGGGCACCGCCGGGAATCGAACCCCGAGACCCCAGGACTACAAGGCCAGCGTTCTAACCGCTAGACCTTAAGAAATCAGTAGCATAAATCACAATAGGGCAAACAGGATAGGACGAATTCGTATGTCTGAAGTACCACACCGAAAGGCACAGGCACACGTAGGCCTACACAATAGTACAATTTTTTCTTTTATTTCAGTGGTTTTTCTTCCGCGCTTGGCACCTGCAATTGTAAGCGATGCGAAGTGAGCAACTTTCTTGGAGACGCAATTGCAGTGTTTGCCGAAGGGAACGGACACCCTTCACAGAGGCGTCGTTGCAATGAACAGTGACGTCGAATCCGCGTACAGTCTTCCCCCTGATCCAGGAGGTGAGTTTTACATAAATGTGGCAGTTCTTAAAATTTTTGACTTTTCCCCGTGGGCGGATGAACGTAACAGCGCCTTGCAAAGGTATCTTGGGCCC
>NW_019060008.1:910540-926372 GCF_000696155.1 Zootermopsis nevadensis | reverse complement strand
CCCCCCCCCCCCCCACAGATCATTTACTTGCAGGGCCCCTGGTACATAAACATCGTTTTCTGTTCTGTTGCTGACGAACTAATTCCCACAGACATGTACAGATTTGCGAGGCATTACCTCTAGAAATATTTTGAACCGAATATGTTAAAAAAAATCAGAAAGCCGGGCTACAAATTGTGATTTATTAGTACTTTATTTACGAGCTTCCAGGTATATATTCGTCCCAGATATCTTTGTATATTGTAGGAGATTTGTTATTTAAAATATTGCTTTGTTTTGAAGCCTTGCGTGTATCTTCTGATTGTGAATTTGATATTTTCACGTTTCTACTTCAGTATGTATGTTTAATTTTCGACGATACGGGCGAGGTCTTCATTGCCTCCATCATCAGGTCGATGATGATTGATGCAATAAGCACCTCTGAAACGTCGGCAAACTTATACCAAACAACACGGCGCAGCATCCAAGATGACACATCTTCAGAATCTCTTTATGTGGTCCGACCGCACACAGCTTCAGTAGTTGACATCTAACTCCATGGACCATAACCATTATCTATTTTAATAGTACATTTCCATCAGTGTCTAGGTCTTCCGTGTGTATTTTTCCCTTCATACTTTCCAAATAAAAACTTAACGCAATTTTCATCTCTCCCACGCGTGCTACATGCCCCGCCCATTTCACCCTACCTGATTTAATCATCCTTATAATATGTGTTCCGGGTTTTAGCGTCCTGTAGTCTGATAGAAGTTTACCAACGTTTCAGAGGTCTTTGCAGCCTCCATCATCAGGGCGAAAACATGTCATCGTTCTTTCACTACTGCTTAATTACTATTATGTAAATGAAGCACCCTGGTTCTGTTCTGTGTTAACGTGTTTGAAGGCACATTAAATCATCCGCTTACATCTGTTTGCCGTGTTGTGGAACGTGGCAACTACAGTTTTGCCACTCGGCACTTTGCCCGTGTGTGAATTGTGTTGGCTACCGTAATACGTAATTCCAGGTCACGGTTAGGATGCGGTATGTTATGTTTATTTTCGATATCGTATTTTAATTTGACGATTTGATAGTCGTTAGTCAAACACAGGTCTACTGCTCATGAAAATGCATTGTGGCTATTTGCATTGCCACCCTGGAGTAATACGACGTTGTCAATGACAAATACAGGCCGTTGACAGATTGTGTCATATATTACAAGCAGGAATATTCGAACGGATTTTAATATCACCTCTATGTAAATCTTGCTTTGTATATTTATCTGCTCAAAGAATTATCGTTAATGTCATCATCATTAACCCTTTGAAGTCGAAGCTCGTCTTCATAATATTTACGAATCCAGAACGTACCGCGAAGAAAACACTACACCTCACCATTACGAAAATCAGCTGGTTAACCCTTTGAAGCCGAAGCTCGTCTTCATAATATTTACGAATCCAGACCGTACCGCGAAGAAAACACTTCACTTAACCATTAGAAGTCGAATCAGGCGGTACCACATAAGATTTAACAAAAGAACATCCCGGTCAAAGCCTTAACTACTACCCATTCCGGGACAGTTACTCAAGGCATCTCGTCCTTATTAGTCTTTGAAGTGGGAATTTATGAGTAGTGAGAGATCAGCCCACAGCCTCTGCACAATTTCTACTCAATCCTGATTTGTTCTCTAGAGCCATCTAGGAGAGAATTAGGAGAGACTTGGATGAGAAATGACCGCTGAATTTTGCTTACGAAACGTCTCGTTCATGCTCGTAAGGTTCTTTTACATACCGTAAATATACGACATGAGACCGTCAGCTCTGCCTCCATTGAAATTATATCGAGGCATTTAGTCGGGCTGCGCGATGTTAGTTCCACGTGACTGATGAAATTTTTCTCCTAAATGAAGAGGCGTGGTGGTCACTTATCAAGGAAGTAAGCTAAAACGTAATTAAGTGCAATGACGAATTGAAATTCATCTGTAGGTGGATGGGCATTAGACAATAACTGAACGAGTGTATCAGGGTAGACTGATGTGAGCGAGTTCACATAAAAGTTTATGCACAATGGGTGTAAAACTTGTGATTAGAAAAAGGTTTGAATTCGAAGGGAGAAAAGTCATAGAAAAATTAATATAATAGTCGGTGTCATATCAGGAAACAGCAAGCTAGTGGGATCACTGATCTTTTATTTACAGAAGCGATGATTTGGTGTTCTGATATAACAGAATTCGTTGTTCAGAGCTTCTGGTATTTTAAAATTTATTTTCAATGATGTCCGCACAAAAGAAATTCAGTTTTATAAGTATTAAGTATGATAAATATTTTAAACGAGTCGTATGTTTTGAGGCTCGACACATATTGTAAAAACCTTTGTAACTTTCTCATTGATAAGGGGTCACCGTGAAGATGACTCAGTGGGCTCGAAACATGCTTGTGAACTAACAGTAGGACACATGTTTTGCAACTTTCAATACATATTTATGTAATTATATCCTTGATTGGAGCAACAGAATTATATATCAATCCGCTGCTATAAGAAATGTAGTTTCAGCCTTTCCTATATCACGTTCAGAATTTTATAAACACTGCAGTTGATGTATAGTCGTTACATAACGTGCGGACGATGTAACCCTGTACACTGTTCTTCCATCTTCAGCGCAGTAAATCCATTATATTTTCCATCCTGTCCTCGGTCCCACAATAGCTTTATCCGTTCTCCAACTTCCTCTGTGTGTTTATCCTCTTCTCATGCATATATTTCGCTCTCATCTCTCATCTCACAAGCACGTACTTGCCTTCCAGCTCCAGTTTCCGTTCTGCATAATACTCATGTATCAAAACCTACTTCATAGCACGAAAAACCCTCTTCATTGTGGCTTCGACATTTGTGTCTTTTCCGTGATCTTGAAAATGACACACGATATCCTCACTTATCTTCAGTCGAAATATTTTCGAATTCCGCCATCATGCTCTTCAGTGTAAAATTCGTAAAAATGTCAATTTAAATTTACTGTAGCGTTCTGCAATATCGCTGTGAAAAATATATTACTGTGACTTATGCAACCCGAACTCCTGTACATACAAAATACGAGTCGATGCACATAATGAACTGTTCAGAACGTAATGAGGGCATTTCATGTCTTGTTTATGAAATTGATATAAAAATGAATTACATAAAATCTTATGTGAAAAATGTTTCATATTAACTTCTTTTATTTTGTAGAATTTGATGTTTTCACGGCGGTGAGTCTGAAGATGGCTGTCGTCTGGGTTGTTGCACCGTGTAGAACTTTAACCGACGTTTCAGAGATCCTTGCTGATGATGGAGATAACAAGGACCTCTGAAACGTCGGTAAAGTTCTACCAGACTACACGGTGCAACAACTCAGACGACAGCCATATTCTGTTTTATGGCATAAAATAGTTTCAGTACAATAAAAACACTCCACAAATCTCACGTGCACTAGTCTTTTGTACCAGACCGCCTAGAAGACTTATTTGTAACAAAAGAACGCTGATGGAATTGGTCACGTGACGTTTTAAATATTTGGGCTCGATGTTATCAGTCCTTTAAACGAAACGTTTAAATTACTTTAGCAGAAACCCACGTTACACTCGGTTGTAAAAGTTACATTGGAGACTTAATGTAAAAGCTTTTACAAGCATTGAACCGAATTTGCAGATCGTTGACTTCCTCTTATTAGAAATGTTCTTGTAACTTTCCTTCATTTTAATTTTGTTCCCTACTCCTTTCAGCGATGCTGTTTGTTTCTGGTCTGTGCAGCTTCGTGTTTCCTTCTGTCAAAGGACGTTAAATATAAAATATTTCTGTGGCTTTACTTATATAATGTGGTAGTCACTGAATGTGTCCAAGATAAAGTGCATCGTTGAGTTTGCTAACCTGTCACGGTCTACTGATTGACAAATATTTATCCGATGACGGTATATCTAGTTTCTCAGAACAGTGGACGATTGCGTATAGAAACATTTCTGAGAATAGCATTAAACTCGACCGCAAAATCATGCTTTAATTTGTAATGCGTACTTGAAGGTCAGTGGATTTGCAATGCACGATCCTTAATAAAACTGGCTGCTGAGAAAGCGATGTCTTGAGGAATTTTCTGAACACTTTTCAAGTTACATTCTTTCAATACTTTCCAGACCTGGCGACACATTTTGAACACTGATTGGTATTTTGGAGGTCCCGGGTTGAAACCTTGGTTCGGAGACAGGTTATACTGACTGAGATTCTTCGTGGTTTTCCTCAGTCCCTCTATGAAAGTGAAATATGTCATGCTTGATCCTTCCTCAACCCTTTAAAAATAAAAGATTACATAATTCTCTTATGCGTTTAGACACTAAATAATAGCTGACGTTGATACAGCGTCGTTAAATAACTTAAAATCCGCGAGTAAGTGTTTGGAGAACATCAACTGTGGTTCTCAACCCGCGGTCCGTTACAAAGATTAACTGGTTAATGATATCTGAGGAAATAATAGCTGTTTACGCTGAGAATAACCTGCCACGGTTGTCTAGCGGTTAGAACGCTGGCCTTGTAATCCTGGGGTCTCGGGTTCGATTCCCGGCGGTGCCCGCATTTATAACTTGTGTTGGGCAAGGCTGTGGTATAGGCAACACGGAGTTTTCCTCCGTGGCATCCCAACAATTACTCCATTTACACACAGAAGAAGGCAATGGCACACCACTTCTGGATCATCTGCCAAGATCGTATATGAACAGGTCCCAGTCCGAGAAAAGGATGGAAGGATCCTGTTCATATGGACCTGTCGTCAGACAGAACACTACAAATAAAAAATAAACGCTGAGAATCGTATGAAAAACAGGAAATAAAAGGCATAATTATTGATTGTTAAAGTAGCTGGTACATATAGTTACCACTGGGCTAAGATTGAGAGCCCCTGCGTGTCAGTGGGATGAGAAGTGGATATCCATTTTCTGAGATTACGAAGAGCTGGAGGCAGAATGTGCCAAGATGTTCCATTTCTCTCATCTAGTATTTCGTTTTACCATGAACATGGCAGAAGTGTATTAACTTGAATGTGGGTTAGCTCTTGAGAGCGCCGTTTTGGGGGGGGGGGGCGTCTTGACCTACATTGAACTCCAGAACCCCAGAAACTTGTAAAGATGTGGATGTGTCAGTGAAAGGCTGGAGTCAGTTTACAGTTTTACCACTTGCTCGCTGCAGCCCCAGTTCAAAATTCAGGTCACACACTCGGCTGTAACACAAATAACACAGCTTAAGTCCTGTTTCTTATGCAATTGACTGAGAAATTGATCTTAAAGGACGAAGGAAAAATCTAAAGTAATATTTTTAGAAAAAAAATTATTAAAAAGCCTAACAAAGTAGTGTATAAATATTAAAATCATAACTTATCTCTTCCTAATTATGTATTATAATACGTTTTGCTACGTTCTATAGACGTACGCTTCATGCACGTATTAGGCTATGGTTGAGTGAACAGTCTCTTATTTCAAATAATAATTTATTTTATTCTGATTTATTATCAAATGGATCTGTTGGTATTCTGGGTTGTAACGTCGTGTGGATTTCAATCCTGAAGACGGATGCAGTATATTCCTCCGAAACGGCGGTATCTACCGGCAAGTCGACCCAGCGTCACAACCCAGAAGACGAACATGGACATTCTCACCACAGCGGAAATCTCAGATATCATTCTAAAACGTAGTTTTTAAGTGCAAGTCATTTATAGAAGCTAATTTGCCTTATACTTTACAAAACTCTTGTTGTGGTCACATTCATAAGGATCTGCCTTGGCCATTGTACCCTACTTAAGTTGTTGGCTTATGAATCCAGTCCATACCTTGACACTTTGTTTCTTTAAGATACGTTTTAATATTATCCTTACATCTACATCTCAATCTCAGAGTAGTTCTTTCATTCAAATTTCTTCACTAAAATGTTACATAAATTTCTGATCTGTTCCATGTTTTCCGCCCATTTCATCTTCCTTGGCACATCTCCCTCAAGGTAATCGCCAGCCTGGTATATTCCCAGGTCGGCTTTAGCTGAAGTTCCGCCTTGTCATACGTTGTGCAGTGTTAGATCAGGACTCGTTACTGCGAGACTTCGTGTTTCACATCGTCCTTATCCGAAGTGTAAATGTAACTAACTATAAGTACTTCACTGAAAGCTGAGCTCCAGAGTGGCTTTTTTGATAACTCGGCAAAGAGCGTGTTCCCATTCAGACCGACGTCAAATTAATGGAGAACCTTCCACCCTTCTCCCTTCCCAAAAGAAGGGCATCTTGAACACGTGTACAGATGCATTCCACTTTGAAATGTTTGTTTTATTATCATCCTCTATCTTAAGATAGGTTGTGCATCATTTTAACATGTGGTTCCTTTCAAAACGAAATTTCACAGGTAGATAAGATCACAGGGTAGTGGCTGGTGGAAAAATATTTACATTTAAAACAAGGCAACATAATAATGAATTCTCGGGCTACCAGCCGTGTTAGGTACCCTGAGGAAGAGGACGAAGGTGGTTCCCGAAACGTCGGTTTTTTCTCCATTCAACCACCTGACGCGGCTGCCAACCCGAGAAAACTTCATTATACACAGTCGCAGTGAAAGCTTCAAATGATACAAGACAAGATAAAATACTCTCTTAAAACAAAATATTAATTAATATGATAAAATCAAGGCGGATAGAATTGTCGGGGCATGTAGCACGCAAGGGTAATTCGTAAAATTTGTAGTCTGGGCTCCAGAAGAGAAGACATCTACGCATAGATTGGAGTATAATATTAAAATGTATCTTAATGACATTGTGTGTGAGATATGTGGATTGGATTAATCTGGCTCAGAATAAGGACCTCTGGCGGACTCTTGTGAACACGGAATTGAACCTTCGGGATTATGCTTGAAATAACTTGTCTCGGAGAATCAAAATTAATACCTGGATAGAATCTTGTATATATTTTAATTATACGCAGATGCACGATTATAACCTGTAACTTTTATTCTAACTGAGAAAACAAATATAATTTTAACTGTTTTATGGACAATTGAAATTATTATAAGTATTGATTCATACTGTCTTAAAATAGTGTAGTTGCGTCATATTGTGATTTATTGAATTAAAATTAAATTATTTGGTATTCCGTCAAATCACAATGTATTTAAAATAAGATAATTAAAATAATTAAAATATCATTCTTTGTTCCATATCGAATAATCAAACTGTAAATCGATTATTCGATATGGAACAAAGAATGATATTTTAATTATTTTAATTATCTTATTTTAAATACATTGTGATTTGACGGAATACCAAATAATTTAATTTTAATTTATACTGTCTTATCCATTTAAGTTGCAATTTGTACGTAGTCTCGGGTTTATGTGTATTTTAAAGCTGCACCTAAAGATGGCTGAAAGCCAGTACATGTATTGTTTTATAATATATAAATATGTTTTTATCCGCGGCCGTATTGCGTATCACACAGATCTCTATAGTCTACATTTTGCGAGGATTATTTGTTATTTTTGTAACAAGATTATATTTGCCACAATTGTAATGAATGTCTTTGGCAGTTCTGACCTCCAGTTTAAGATTTATTTTCGAAACACACTCGTTTTCATGACCCCTACAGAATTCAATGTCGTGGCGATGTAAACTCTGTCGTAATAAGTACACGGTTTACAGCGTCAAGGCTTGTTTACAATAGGATAACATTTAAACTTGTAATCGCATGCAGATCCTCGCCTGTTTCGACAGGCGTTGAATCTCTAGAGCACACATCCCGAATAACACGGATTTGTGTATGTGGTAGGATATGTTCGTGGGACAGTATTTGGCTGCATAACGTTGCTTGGACAGAGATCCATGCACAACGGGCGATTTTTTCTGACATTTCCAGGAACGGAAACTTGCGGAAGTCACCGATTAATCACAAAGAAAGTGGTGAGATTTTTGACCGAATTCACAGATAAGTCTTTCTTGAAGCCTTATCGTCACTCAACGTTCATTATCATGTTCAGAAACGCTCTACCTAAAATTCATTTTAATATTATCCTCTTATTTACACTTAGGTCTCCCTAGTTGTCTCTTGAGGTTTTCGACTAAAATGGATCTCTTATCTCCCTCATGCGTGCTACATGCCTCATCCGTCTCATCCTTCTTGATTTCATCACTCCCAGTAAAATACCTACTTGATACACAGAACAAATTATGAAACTTATCATCGTACAGAATTTTTTTTTTTTTTTTTGGTTTCACGTTCTTCAACGTGTTTTTTTTTTAAACAATCTCTATTCACTCGCTACAACCCAATAGACAGCTAGCATAATTTTATTTTTAATTTTTTTTTTGATAAGTTCAAGGTATAAGGTACATTTTACAGAGCGGTTGTTTGTCATGTGTGTGTAATGTAGTTGAATTATTCCCAGCGAAGTCTGACACAGAGAAATGCAGATTAGGTACAGAAGCCGTTCAACTGGCTAGCCAGGGCGGAGAGCTCGTCTCTCGATCCACTCATTGCTACTGTCATAACTTGAAAAGGCTCTCTGAGAGGAAACCAGAACTGAACTTGCGTTTGTGATGGTTATATCGCTCGTGCTATTTCACTTATCACAGTTGTTTGGATAATTCTACGTTCCACGTGTCAGCCTTGACACCTTACCGAACGTCCTACGCGCATTCGCGTGTTCAAATCAGACTAAAAAAATACTGCCGGAAAAATCTTTCGTAGTTCTCAAGAAAATATTTTTCATCGAAGAGTGTGACAAAGTAGGATACAAAAGTTAAAATCATCACTTCTGTTGATTTAATATCAAATTTTACGAGGCGTTAAAATCTAAAAGTCGTATAATAATAATAATAATACAGGTACAACTTTACTTAAAAAATTTTCTAAGTGCTTTACGTGGAAGGTGGGTTGTCTTCTGGGTTGTTTCGCCGTGTAGTCTGGTAGAATCACACCAGAGGTCCTTGCTGTCTCTATCATCAGGGCGATGAGGACCTCTGAAACGTCGGTGAACTTCTACCAGACTACACGGCGCAAAAACCTCAAATCTTACCTACTTTGCGTGGCATTTATTGAAAGTACCATTGTAAAATTCTGCCAGTATGTGAAATTTATTCCCAATCTTTTAAAAGTTACCACGTCTTTACTAGTTTTTCTCTTAGCTTCGTTTCAAGCCCGTTTTAATATTATCCTCTAATCTACTCCTACGTTACCCAAATAGTCTCTTCCTTTACGACAACAATTTTGTTAAGTTTCTAAGTTTTCCAGCATGTGAGCCACGTTTCCTTCTCGTTTCATTCCTTATTTTGTCAACTTATTAATATTTACTGTATGAGCCGGGATAGCTCAGTCAGTATAGTGACTAACTACGGGCTGGACGACCGGGGTTCGATCCCCGATGGGGGCAGAGGATTTTTCCTGTAGCCTCTGCGTCCAGACCGGCTCTGGGGCCCACCCAGCCTCCTTTACAATGGGTACCGGGGTCCTTTCCCGGGGGTAAAGCCGGCCGGGGCGTGATGCTGACCACTCACCCCCATCTAGTGCCGAGGTCAAGGAAGAGAGGAGCTATACCTCCACTCACCCCAAACGCCTACATGGCGTATAGTGGGACAAACTTTACTTTACTTTTTTATTAATATTTACTGTAGACAGCAAATGAGAATCTTCTCAATACGTAATTTCTCCGTCCCGTCTGAAACAACATGAAGCCTGTTACGAAGTATAGGTGATTAGGGTAAGTCGTGGAAACTGTGATTAAGTAGGTGTACACGTGGTTTACGTCAATGGACAGATTATGCCGACCCCCGCTAAGGGCGCTCAACGATGCACGTGTCCCCCCCCCATTTTAAGATTTCAAGGTCACTGCGTTCTTTTATTGTTCCTTTAATTTACATGAATACAGACCCGTTATTCTACTCTCACCGAGTACATTTTTTTATGTTCCGGGATGCTCTTCGCGTTCCTTATGAAATCCTCCAGTTAGATTTCATTTCAGTCTGTTCTGGAATTTACGTTTATCCTTTGAATCTCGCGGATGTTTGGCCTATTTCAGATTTGGTTCTGTGGTGTCATAACATCATTTCTATGTTGAGACGACGTGAGGGAATTCTTATAGTCTCTCTCTCTCTCTCTTTTGTACTTTAGTTCCCTATTGGCTGTTGCATTGCGTATGGCTCTACGGCTATCTCAGTAGTTTATGCCATCATCATTGGCCCTATAGCCCTGTGTGGTCCGTGGCCTTCAAAAGCCTTTTCAATTCTTTCTCATTCACAGACAATCTGTTTGCCAGTCCGTCGTGAATGAGTCCATCCGGCAGTTGCTTTTTACAGGGTGGGGTTTTCAGCCCCACGCCCAACCCCCCAACCTGGAGGACCAGACCTCCGTATCTACAGCCCCCGGAGGTAGGGTGGCCCAGCTATACCCCCAGGCACTGGGTAGCTCGCGTACCTCGAGGATGCCAGTCCCCGTATCCAATGATGTGGGTCCCTGAGGGGTAGTAGTTTATGTAACCATGCTTAAAATACATAAGATATATCGATACTGTTATCAGTATTAATAAGTAGACGTATCGGCTAGATCGATATTAGCGTTAAGCGATTAATTATAATACACGTTTTTAAATTATTAATTAATAAAAATAAATTAAAAGAGTGAAATGTGTTTAGTAGAATAAAAACTGTTAAATTAGACACAGGACTCCCAAAAAAAAAAATTCATAGAAACATTTGCTAAATTTGAAATCCAAAAAAATTTAATCTATGTGGAAATTACCTTTGAAGTTGTACAAGGCAAAAATAAATATACACAGTATAATGAAGGTGACCAGGTTTCGATTCTCGACAGGGACTTCTTTTTCTGTTCGCCAGTATCCAAATCTGCTCTGGGGCTCTCTAGTCAACTGCCAAGTGGTAAAGAGGCCGGGAAATGAAGCTGGCCACTCACCTCTCTCTAGTGCCGAGGTTAAGAATGCGTGGAGCTGTACCTCCACTCCCCTGTTTGTTTACATCGTGGGGCTCTTAATTCAGCACCATCGACAATTTTGCCTTTGAAGTATAAGTTTTTTTTTCTACAAATGAAAGTCCTTTTTAAAAAAAAAATTGTCACAGGGCTACTAGAAATTAGTGTGATTAGATTTTCATGTGCATTACACTCTGTAACAAATTAACATTTTGTAATGTTTCTAGGAATTGCCTTATAAACCTCCGGGCATTTGTGTCTATCGCTGATTGCTTCAAAGTTAGTTTACAACTAAACCTATTACGCTGGATCGTTCAATTGTGAATGCAATTACGCCAGTAATTAACATCTCAACCGGTGAATGCAGTGAAACTTCGCTCTGTCACGTGTCATTATAAGTTTTTTTTCCGTGTGTTGTGCTAAGGGATTAAGCAGCTTGGCCTGTCTTTACCCTATGTGAGAAGGCTGTTAATTGGTTAACAATTTAAAAGTAATCATTTATTGTAGTCATCACTTTCGACGCATCAGAACCGATGAAAATGCATTGCAGGCGTAGGTAATACGGGCTTCAATTTCCGTAACTCACCCTAAGGGGGGGGGGGTGAGAGCAGGGTGCTGAAGAGAATATTTGGACCCAGGAGGGTTTAAGTGTCAGAGAACTGCAGAAAATTTCATAACGAGCTATGCAGCTACCTTTCGCCTAGTATAATTAGAATTATCAAACCAGAAACAACAAATGAGAAATGCAGATATAATTTAATCAGGAAATCTGGACTCAAGTTACGACTTGAGAGACGTAGACAGTTATAGAAAGTATTAACAATATTAAAATTTAAATATTTTAATACTATTAATTCACAATATGACGCATCTACAATACCTTATAATATTAAAATTGTATCAGCTTCTTTGAAGGGTTCTGATTCACGCAGTTACTGACTTCATCGCTCGAAGTTTTAAATTTAAGCGATGTTGTAGCTTGTAACAAGATTTAATAGTACATTATCCAGTCATTAACAACGCACTAATACCTCGTTAGAACTCTGGACTCCGCTAATTTCAGGAAAATAGACTGGCGTCCTTTTATTTAGATATTAATTATAATATTCATGCATAAACATAATGTAGCATGTGTGGGCTTATTAAGGTATACACGTATTTCACTAATGATGTCGTGTTACTGTGATCTTTGAAGTGACGGGAGCAATTCTGTTTCCAAGGTGACGCAATTAAAGAAAGTTGTTCTTTTTCGCTGCATTATCGTCAGATTTTTTTACGCTAACTGCACGAAACTTAAGTTAAGTATGTTAGTTACAAGACAAATAAACGAGTACCAATTTGTCACGAAAGGTTCTGCTACATGAGTTAGTTATCCAGTGTCTGCATCGAGAATGCGTGGAGTGTAAACTCCTCTCTCCCAGAATTCCTCTTTTTTTGGCGTTAATCCATCTTACTTACTTTAATTTCACTTTGACATTTTGTGCAGATATATAAGCCGAAGTTTCATGCTTGTATTTAATTATATATCAGTTACATAATATAACTGCCGGCAATCTTGAACAATTTTCCTTTCGTATTTCAGATTACTGTTGAATTTTCTTTGTACGTTGAGCGTTGTCTGGATATAAATTTATGTGTAGGCTTATTTTATTAAATTCTGTCCTGTATTTGACAAAATAAGGAACCAGTCTTATTAAATTATCATACGTGATTCAACCGCCACGGTGGTCTAGCGGTTAGAACGCTGGCCTTGTAATCCTGGGGTCTCGGGTTCGATTCCCGGCGGTGCCCGAATTTCTAACTTGTGTTGGGCAAGGCCGTGGTATAGGCAACACGGAGTTTTTCTCCGTGGCATCCCAACAATTACTCATTACTCCATACACACAGAAGAAGGCAATGGCAAACCCCTTCTGGATCATCTGCCAAGAACGTATATGAACAGGTCCCAGTCCGAGAAAAGGATGGAAGGATCCTGTTCATATGGACCTGTCGTCAGACAGAACATTAAATAAAAATAAATTTCGCATGTGTTTAATTATCACGATTAACCTCTGCACGTCCAGGCACAAATAAGATTTTTTGTGAATATGAAAGTGAAATTGTAACTTCTGTTAGTTTGGCACAGATGTATTGAGCAGGCACAATGGATTTAATATGTCAGATTCTGTGACTAGGTAAATCTAAGACATAGTATCCATTTTACATGTACGTATATTGTCACTGTCTTAGTTAATACATTGATCTCGACAAAAGAATGTAAATCAGTTGGCATTCATTGGGAATTTGAGGTTCTCACAGCGACGATAAGCGTCGATGTTGCCCAGGCATACCATTCAGATAAATATTCTACTCGCCAGACGTTTCCTCCACTAGAGAATATTCGTGAACAACTGCTGTTGACAAACAAGTGATTACGTCTGAACTGCAAAGTGATTACTGTCGGCGGTTGTTTGCATTTTACACGTGTCGGGACAAACCAGGTATCCGATAATCGTCGCTCTAACCTTTTTCCTGAATCCTCAGACGATTCTTTGATTAAACTGTATCCGGGTGAGATATGAGGTTCTCACGGAGGTGAGTCCGAAGATGGCTTGTCTCCTGGTAGCGCCGTGTAGTCTGGTAGAAGTTTATCGACGTTTCAGAGGTTCTTGCTGCCTCTGTCATCAGGGAGATCGCACTGGTTGCCGGACTACACGTTGCAGTAATTCAGAATAAAGCCGTCTTCAGTGTTTCATTATTTACGAGTTACTTATGTACCATGCATTAACTACCTTCAAGTTTGTCTCGGAGCTAGGAGCTGGTCTTCGTGAGTTACAAATTGCCTTCAGCTTCTCCTCTCCCGTTGTTTACTGTGCTCGGCGCGGGCGGTGACATGGATCTCTCAATTAGTTTCGTTTATGCGTTGTTAGCCACGTGACGAGGCTCTTGCTTCTCCGATGCATTTCTCATCAGCGTCGACATTACAACGTCACCGCCCAACCTCAGCGCATATTCAATAATGTCATGTTTCTCACGCTGCCATTCCTTCAGGAACATCAGACAGGACGTTCTTCAAGGCCTGATGCAAGGTGTTCTCAACCTCACCAGGCCTCAGACAAAATTTACCAATGTTGAACCACTATCACTTCAAAATATACCCTCACTCCAATGAATTTGGATGTAAACATCATCAGAAGTTACACAACAACAGTAATTAAGTTTTAGTTTATAAGATTATAATTTTTAACTTTTAACTTTACACCTGAAGATGGTTCAATGTAACCGAAACATGTAGTAAAAAGATGTACCAAATATGTAAATGATATTTTAATATCTTATGTATAAATTTTATTTATATACAATTGTGATTAGACGGAAAAAAACACGAATAATTAAAATTTACCCTTCTTCAACCCTTTAAAGCCCAGTGGTAACTATATGTCCCACTTACTTCAACAATCAATGACGTATTTTTATTATGTGTTTTTTAATGATTCTCCCTGTATACAGCGATCATTTCCTTAAACAGCGTTAAAAAGTTGATCTTCGTAATGGTGAAGTGCTGTGTTTTCTTCGCGGTACGGACTGAATTTTTAAATAATATTTAGACGAGCTTTGGCTTTGAAGGGTTAACCGGTTGATTTTCGTAATGGTGAAGTGCTGTGTTTTCTTTGCGGTACGGACTGAATTCTTAAATGTTATTTGACAAGCTAAGACCTTAAAGATTTAATTGACTCGCGGACCGCAATGTTATAAATGAGGACAATTTATTATGAAAAATAATGGTGCTAATACACACGAACAGGAATTCACTTTGTCACCAGAGTTAAATTGTCCACTTATCTCAGTCTATTACAAAGATTAAGAATGCATGGCTTATTATGTGCACTCTCCAATACGTCTTGTTGTGGCCAAGGTATTTTTTTTACATTTTATGTAGTTGATTTAAAGAGGTTTATTGGTCTCGTGCAGTGCTTTTCCTCGAAAAATGACCACTACTCCTGTCATACCAACATGCATAACAACTACATATGCATTTTATGCAGATGAATTAATGACACAGCTGGGGCAGAGTATGTATAATATCCTGATATTCAGATGTTTGTCGCTTATCTTAAATTGTGTTGACGCGACAGACGACAAAGTTTATGTAAAAACGGACACCCCAGATATTTCTGCGTTAATTTGAATTCTGCAACGAAATTAAACCCGCTGTCATGTTGACAGCACTGTACCCTTTCTCATTGCGGGCAGTTGTTACAACTGTCACTAGAGGCACGCCTAGATCTAAAGAAAAGTAAAATAAATGCGACATAATTTATTTTATTTTTTTACTAAAGTGCGAAAGGAAATTCTTCCCGTGGCCATTTGAAATTCGCTGTTATTTTATGGTGTCCGTAATAAAATCTCAGAGGATAAAAGAATTTATTCCAAGCAAACAGGCTTATGACGTAGCATGAACCTGTGTAATTTCTCCACCCCCACTGTGAGTGCCGCGTGTCGTCAAATCGGCGCCTTGCTAACCGCCTACAACTTCGAGTATCTCCTACCACTTCGGTGACCCGCGTCCCACCGCCTTTCGCATGTTCTGATGCTAATGAGAGGCATGCTGACAGCCAACAGCATCTCGAAGTCAATTTTATTGTTGACCAAACCCTGAGAGAACCTTACGGAGTTATTTCAGGCACTCATACCAAAATAGACTCTCCAGTCAATAGAGTATTATTAACTAATTGCATGCGTCAGTTATGTCCATTGGGAAGAAATACTCTCTTCTTTATAAGATCTAACTTTTTGTCACAAACGGCACGTGCATGTCCCTAAAGAAGGGAGAATCATCGTAAACTGGGTTTTAGTCGACCTAGAACGTTCCATGACGAGACCTCGCTGCGTTTTTCTTTCTTGGG
>NW_019060008.1:847874-889437 GCF_000696155.1 Zootermopsis nevadensis | reverse complement strand
AATAAGACACAAAAAAACATAAGACACAACAAAAACAATAAGACACAACAGAACAATGAGACGCAACAAAAACAATAAGACACAAAAAAACATGAGACAACAAAAACAATAAGACACAACAGAACAACACACCACATATCCTCACGTGGTGGACTGGGTTAGGTTACGGAGTTTTTACCTGGTGTTCGTAACAGTTCCAGGAGACGTCGTTGGAGCGATTTGCCCCCCTCTCGGCGTCGCAGGAGAACTGCGTGCCGGTGACCCGTCAGGACTCCAGTCACAGCGACCGGACGGTTCGTCAGGACTCGAACTTGAGCGACGTGACGGTTGACAGTGGCGTCGTGCCGGACATGACGTCATTCAACCGTAGCCAATCCAGTAGTAGCAGTATCAGCACGGGCAGCTACGGCCCGCCGTCCAGACCGAAACGTCAGCGTCATAAGCTGAGGAGGCTGGCGGCGGTGGAGGACGAGGAGGTGACGCCGCCCCCGCTGGAACCCGCGTCGCCAGTCCCGCCTCCAAGAACGGTCAAAAGCAGACTCAAATCTAGTTTTAAATCGAGGTTTTATAGACCAGCGTTTCGGATACCGAAATGCGACTTTTAAGTGTTCGACGGCGTACAGTAAGTCACTCTGAGCGGTTCGGCAATTGTGAATGTTACCTGTGGTACAGGAAAAAGTATTTTACGTGTACACATCGCGAATCTTGATCACCAGTTTACGTGATCAGACGAGATTTCGCACATTCTAGTCAAATAGATCACAGTCTTCACAGCGCAGAAAATTTATAACGAGGTCCTCTGGGTTGTGATGCTGCCTCGATTTTAAGGTAGGTGTCTACCCTGAAGATGATGGCAGCAGATATACCTCAAACCGCTGGTGACCACTAACGTGAATGCACGGTGTCATAACACCGAATTCCACTCTCATCACAGCTTTAACTGACCCGAACTGCTATGGAAAAAACGTACAGTCACAGTATTAATTTCAGTCAGAAGCCGAAACGTCCATAGCGTTACAATCAAAACACATCTTGTGTGATTACGTACTTAAAAAAAAACATTTGCATTTCGAGAACTGGGAAATTTCGAGAGTCCGCTCGCGTAACAACGTACATCATCCCGTAAATTTGGTAGGTAAAGAAGGAAACCACTTTTTAACAAGTTGAATGAGGAAGGTAAAACACAGATTTTTACCATGCGGGACAATATATGGAAACAAAAAAAAATTAATTAAACAACAAATTTTTACATTAAAAATTAAATTTCTGCTGTATTAAAACTCGCTGTGTTCGTCTTTCAAAAGAGGATGAAGTTCAAATAGGCTTTGTTATTCTTTTTTTTTTAATATACTTTTGTTTAAAATGCATCTGTTTTTCCTGGCTTGTGATTTAATAGATTTTATGTAAATCGGATTTAAATGAGAAACAACAGACTCTTGATTAATCTGCAAGGATGACGCTTCGTATTATTAATTAAGCTGAGTGTATTGCTTCGTGAAGTGGATTTTATGTAACGGATAAATAATTCCCCCCCGCTGGACCGGGAGGTTTATCGTTTTTCTAAGTTATAGGACATACATAGACGTACAACCTGTAGGACATTTATGTATGTATGTGTGCGTGTGTGTTTGTTTGTTTGTTTGTTAAACGTCGTTCAATGGAGCGTAATATTTTGTGTTTAGTTTGTATCTGCCTGAAATTGGATCTGAATCGACCACAAAGCTGAATGTAAAATCCAATCACTCGATTGACATTGGAAGTTGAATTTCATACCAGATGCACAACTGATCTCTGTGTCGAAACAAGCTTTGCGGAGGGTGGAAACGAGGGCAAAGTCAAAGCTATAAACGTCGATAATCGATTTTAGGATTAATTTGGAGGAGAATATGTTTATTGTTTCGTCATGCTGCCATCTGGTGCAACATGGCCGAATGTGTCAGCAGGCGCTGACGTAATATTTAATTTAATACCAGACATAAATTATTTTAAAATTACAGTTGGTATTCATATCGGAGGATTGTTTATGATGTTTAACTCTTTGAAGCCCGAAGCTCGTCTAAATAATTTTTAATAATTCAGTCCGTACCGCGAAGAAAACACAACACTTTACCATTACGAAGATCAAGATGGTTAACGCTGTTTAAGGAATTAATCGCTGTTTAAACTGAAAATTACTACATTTTCTCTATTCTCATGTTCCTTCCTGTCTGCGTTGCATATTCGACTCAATCACTACCCTTCTCAAAAACATCAGGCTAAAAATTGCAGAACACTGAACCTAAGCACATAAAAGCTTTTGATGTAAATATGAATATAAATATGTTCCCTTTTCCGTATATTGTTGGTCTCATTTCTGTGGTATTGCGTCGTGAAGTGTGGTAGATACTGCCCGACGTTTCGGAGGTACTTACTGCCTCCAGTGATGATGCTGTAGGCAGTAAGCACCTCTGAAACGTCCGTAAATATCCACTAAAGTTCCTGATGTTGTATCCCATAAGACAGCCAACTTTATACTCGTCACTTTGAGAGCATCAAATCTTTCCAAAAGTCAAATGTTCGTCTCTTGATTTAGATGAAAGTTACTGAGATTGACAATGCACTACTTCCTTGTTACGTGTTCTGATAAATCCCTAATCCAATTTTAAGTCGAAGACGTCAGTAGAAGAGACATCTAGAATATTAAATTGGTGTGAAGTGTTTTGAAGGTACTCACTTCGATGTAATCCGTTTCTGTTGAAAGTAAGTTTTAAGGAAGTTAATTAACTCCATGGGGCAGATTTATTAAGCCTTTAAAACCTAACGGTAACTAACACCTGTTTTAGTAATTATACATGTTATCGGTTTAATGTGGTTATCAGAGTAAAAAACCAATTCCTTAAACAGATCCAATCAGTTGATTTGAAATGGTTGCTTCTTTTTTAGATATGAATTAATATTTAAATATTAATAGGGGGAGTTTCGGCTATAAAGGGTTAAAAAGATAATATTCTTTAAAATGATTCTTTTATAGACTCATGATTTATTACCACGTTCATAAGAACCAGCCTCTAGTCCTGTCCTGAGCCAGACGAATCCAATCAACACCGTCGTAACCTCTCGATGTTTATCTTCTTAAGGGTTGTAGCTCCGTGTAAACTTCCGAAAATAGAGGTAGTATGTTCCTCCGAAACGTCGGTCACACAGTCCACTTCCACCGAATGATAGCTCCCAAAAGAGCTGGATCAAAATTATCGAAAAAGGGTAAATGTATTTTGGGATGTTGCGCCGTGTAGCCTAGGAGATACTTCCTGATGATTTAGAAGTGCTCGCTATCTCCGAAACGTCTGTAAGTTTCTACCAGACTACAAGCTCAACACAGAAAAATGCGGTTGTCTTTATGTTCGAAATCTCACAACATCCGGAATCACTAATTTCGGCATTGGAATTCTTTTTTCCTCAAAACAACTCCGATACAACAAAAAATTGTTTCAATCACATAGGCCTGTAAGTTATCGACTAATTATTGACGTCAATGCAAACCACTTCATGGCCAATTTGCATAATTGGCATCCTTATATATTCTTTCGCTAATGACGTGGAAGACGACGGTGTTTTCAGAACGAGTTTTTAAATTCTCCCTTCAGCCCTTCCGTTTTCAATATTCTACCGAGAAGCCACAACAAATCAGCGATTTTCAATCAGTGTTTGCAACAGCGGGAACAAATTCATCGGGAGAAAGAAGGGCTTTAGCGAATTTTCGGTATAAATAATTTTCATGCACCATTAGGAAGAACAGATTGAGAAAAAAGTTATTTAAAAATAGGAGCACTTGACAGAGATTGAGAATGGTCTACTTTATTACCGTCTTATTTATACACAGATGTTCTGAACACGTTCATTAGTCCACGGTTACGTAAGAGACTGTCTGAGCGTACTTTTAACTTCTCTCAACAATGACTCTGCTCGATAACTTCTCTCAACAATGACTCTGCTAGATAACCTCTCTCAACAATGACTCTGCTCGATAACTTCTCTCAACAATGACTATGCTCGATAACCTCTCAACAAAGACTCTTCTCGATAACTTCTCTCAACAATGACTCTGCTCGATAACTTCTCTCAACAATGACTATGCTCGATAACCTCTCAACAATGACTATGCTCGATAACCTCTCAACAATGACTATGCTCGATAACCTCTCAACAATGACTATGCTCGATAACCTCTCAACAATGACTATGCTCGATAACCTCTCAACAATGACTATGCTCGATAACCTCTCAACAATGACTATGCTCGATAATTTCTCTCAACAATGACTCTGCTCGATAACTTCTCTCAACAATGACTGCGCTCCACGGAGTTTGTTGATTAAATTAGCTTTAATCCCTTTATACACTTCTTACATCCAAGGTCACAACTAAAAACAGAATTAAATATGCTTTGAAATATATTTTCTCATTTCACGGGAGCAGTGTTCTGCGCTTTGTTTCGTTATTTAATTTCGTGAAACTAACACAAACGTCCATTAAAAAAATCACCCGTTCCACGCGTGTTCAAACGAGTGAGTATAAAGAATTACATTATTTAAATCCGATGTTTGGTTATAAATACATTTTTCGTAAGAAAAATGGCATGAAATCACAGACTAATCATTTATAAACTTACCGCATCACATGGAAGTGGACACAGTGACAGTGGCAAGTATACGAAATCGAAAACACAGGCGTAGATGATAGTATATTATTAAAATGTATTGAAAAAATATTGTGTGAGGGTGTAGACTGGATGTATCTGGCTCTAGATAAAAGTCTAGTGGACGGTAATATATATTCCGGTTTCGTAAAGGACAGGAAATTTCTTTACTCTCTAGATGACTATCAGCTTCTCAAGAAAACTCCGCTTTGCAGAGTTAGGTAGGTACTTAATTCTGCCTGTCCACGTACAAAGCCAGTAATGTTAAGATCAGATGCAAAGTGACGGGTGCCCTCTCGATATGCAAATTAATTATGGATGCGGAAGGTTTAGAAAGTGATAACCTATCTATGAACACCGTATTTATTTTCCACGCGAGGCATATTTCAGCTTATGCCAAAATAGTAAGAACAAATACTAATATAACTTATTACCTTCATGAAAATCAAATACTGTGATGCTCGCAGCTGTTGGCTACGGATTATGTATCAACATGCAGAATTATTATATGTGTATTAATAAATTTTAATTCTGTAACATTTCAGAATATCTCCATGAATATTATATCTGGAAATAACAAATTACTAACTACGGAACACTGTTTATCGTTTCATTTAAAATCATTACATTTTAAAATACTGAGAATCAGGACTATCACTTCAGATGTTTAAGCGACCGTACTTTAAAATGTGTTAGAAATATTTTAAAAAAACATGTAGACAGATTAAATTCGTAAATAATTATCGCATTTCTTCACGTGCAAGGAAAAAAACCCGACATACAAATGAATAATAACATTGTAATTAGTTAAATTTAGTCTCAAATTATGAGCCAACATTATGTCATGGAAATATGTTGAAAGCATAAACATCTGTAGGTGAGTTTTCTTGTTTAGAATTAAAACAAAAATATTTTATCCTCCGTATAATAGTAATATTATGTCCAATAGAATTTAGTTAATTTAAATTTTAAAACCTGTAAAAGTGGCATTCTGATGTTATGTGTTAAACACTACTATATATTAGAAGGTGCAGAAATGGGGTTATTTGATACGGAACGGTAAACGAACTGTTGTGTCCGAATCATGTTACAATTTGTTGCTTCCGGATGTGGTCTCATATTGCGTCGACAATAGTATTACAGGAGGTCATGCCAGCAATGAAGCGTGTAATTTGTATAACCTAGATCCTGGAATATGGCCACATTGATTAGTTAACTTTAGGTCTTGTCCTAAATTCCATTTATCTCAGATTAATATTGTTAAATGCATACATTTTGAAATTTTGTGTCAGTGTATTATTACAACAATGCTTGCACATTAAGAAATGATTTATAGGTTCTTCTAAATGTCCCTTTTTCGTCGTTTGATATTGGAAACAAGCTTTCCATTAATATACATAGTAAATAGCTGTCATTGTTAAGGATAAACCACTTTAATTTCAGTGCTTCGTCTATATTTATGAGTTTGTTTATAATGGTAAAATATTTCAGTGTAATTGTTAATACATTCCATTGTTGTTATTAGAATTTCATAATCGATGTGCTACAAATTATTTAAATATCTATTTGTCTCTCCATGACTATGAAAAGAGGCCCACATATCAAAAATACAACTCTTATTTTTTTACGCCAAGGGTGTGAACATAGGGGAAGAACGACAAAGTTGGCAATGCTGTATCTGTAACATTACAAATAAATTTGTGCTACTTAATTGAACATTTGTTCTGTAATTCATATTCAACAGCTGGTTTGATTTTCAGCCTGCAGAACGGGATGGTAAGTTGGATTTCCTTGCGAAGATGGAGTGCTAGACTTTTTAAAACAAAGAAACAAACTACAAAGTCGCCTAACGAAAACCAGTTTTCAGAATGGGAATTTTTTTTTTTTTCGTAGCAGGCAGGACTGCTTGAGCCAACGATAAGTGTGAAAATGAAAGGGGTTCAACTTGTTTTACATGTTCGATAAATCGATCGTCAATTGTTCACAAAATAAAGCTGTCTGTGTGATCGAGAAATTTTAAATCGATACTGGACGACAATTATAATAAGAAGAGCATTCTAACGGGCGATTATTCGCTGACATAACCTAGAAGACTTTGACTGTTTTCGACGTTCGTGTTTTTGTTATTGGAGTCGTACATAAGAAAAGCAAATAGAAGTGGCCTCAGAGAAAGCTTATAGTGCGTTATCAGAACGGGCCGAGAGGTAATCTGACGTTGTTCAACGCAGCCACTCCCTTCATGTGCTCCGTAATGTAAGTAAAATGAAGCTTATTTTTACTGTTTTATGGTGTACCAGAACGTACACTGTGACGATGTATTGTACAAATGTATGGTTTTGAAGCGGATCTTTGTAAACTCTCGTATTCAACGCTGAATTTTTCACGAATAAATTTACATTCGAGGCTGTTTAGTCGAAATTGTTCTGCCATTAATTTAAGCAACAGTGAATATAATAACGTAATCAGACCGTTTGTGGCTTACATGAACATGAATTGCAAAGTCAAGCGTGGTACGGAATTCAAGGCAGAATTGAGAGGGACTTGTTGCATTATGCATGACAACATACGTCATCACTTCCTTGCTACTGACAATCAAGAGTTTATTTCTGGGGTCAAAGGCCAAGACACGGCGAGAATGCACTCACTGTCAGGTTTGACGACCAGTACGGAAGTGAAGTAACGATCCTATGCTCACCCACTGACAGAGGCGAAACAGTGAATTATAAGTTAATTTAAAGAACACTCCTTCTTGAAAAGCACGCGTAGAAATTTCCATCTTTGTATAGAACATCAAATTTAATTTCCGTGTTCAGAAGAGCTCGCTACTGTCCTGAGCCAGATTAATCCAGTTCACGTTTTATAATATTTGTCTTTAAGATCTATTTTAATATTATCCTCCTATTTATACCTAGATCTACCAAGCGGTCTCTTAATTTCAGGTCTTTAGACTAAAATTTTGTATACATTTCACGCTAAATTTAAACATTTTCTGCCCACCCACCTCCAGTCACTGGAGAGGCAAACGGTTCTGTATATAAACCACTTTAACTATCAGTAATTCTGCATTTTGTTTTAATGGGTTTCGTATGTCAACAGCGATTACTTACTTAAACAGCGTTAACTAATTGATCTTTGTAATGGTGAAGAGTTGTGTTTTCTTCGCGGTACGGACTGAAATATTATATTCCATTTAGACGAGCTACGGCTTCAAAACTCCCTGTTCAAATTAATTCTCTCCTTGGTCGACTTTTAATCACGCATTTCCCACTTCAAACGCCTTGACTTTACTGAACGTATGTCTACCAGAAAGACGAGCGAGCACTGCCTGGGGACCTTCGCGACCGCAAATCAAAATTTACCCCCCCCCTCCCCCTCAATTTCTCTTCTTTGTCTCTTGTCCGTTGTTCTTCAAAAGTTTAAATGTAATTTGCCTTTCCGTTGCTACGCGCATTTAATTTAAAATGGTACAAAATTAAAAGCTTATTATTTTTTTTTGTATTATTTATCTCATCTACTGTTTCAGTTGTTAATCAAAGCTTCATTTTTCGCAAAAATTATTGGTAAAGAAAGAACATTCTGTCGGTGCAATGAAGCTGGAAAGAACGGAAGTTGAAACAAGTGACGCCTGTTCCAGCAGCAATAAACTGTAGGCCAATATCCATTGTAGTTTATTTATTTAAACTGAGTGCCATGAGAAGTTGAACAAACTGTCCTCTTTTCTTTTTTAAGAAAAACTCAAATTCTCGCGAGCGAGACGGGGCAATGACACTAACCACTTGTTTGGTTATGGTGGGGATATTTTAAAAGCGTCCGTGTTGCTTCCCGAGAGCTATTTTATATAAACGGAAGAGATAATTACCATCGACACGTAACATCTTGATGGTGGAAGCCATGTTCATCATTCTGTTGTTTGTTTAAGAGTGCGGTCAGTGGGTGAAGCAGCTACAGACCGTCTGGAAACATCTCTTACGCCGTATAACGCGTGCTAAAAACATTTGCTATTGCCGTCAATCGACTTAAATCATGCTAGCGTTAAAATTTAGTAATATTTTAATTCAGAGACTGAAAAACTTCACTGTGTATCTAAAGACGTACCTGCTACTGTCTATGACCCAACGCTCTGTCATCTGTGGACGGAAATAGATTTATATCTCTGTGACCTTATGATGGAGACGTTTATTTAATAAAATAAAAGTTTATACCGTCCAGAACGTCACACCGTAGAAGTAAGAATACATAATATTCCAGGAATGTGGGGAAAATTGTATCAGTTCCCCTGGGACACCGATAAATGGATTGTGGTTGTGGAATTAAGTAATATTCCCTGTCAACTAAATCTTCATTCCGACTATCTGAAGGATTCTGATGATGGTAATTATATTTACCACGTGCTTTAACCTTAATTAAATCTGCATTTGCCTACAGAGTTTATTTAATTTGTTTTGTAATCGATTGTTTATTTTAACAGCAAAAGCGTATTGATTTATTCAACGGTGAAGTGTTGTGTTTTCTCTGCGGTACGGGCCGAATTTTTAAATACTTCGCACTTCATAGAATTAAGGTCATATTTTAATCCCGTGTTTACTTATTGAAATTAAGGAGTGTAAGCTGACAAATTTTAGATGTAAACAAGTGAATACTGAGTCTGTCTGTAAGCGTTTCAGGCGTCGTAGATTAAAAATTTTGAAGTAGTCGTAAACATGAAAGGAGCTGAATTCTAGCGTCTTAAGGCGTGAAGTTACTTTTAAGATCAGTCATAGGATACGAGGGTTAGTGGATCAGTAATTCTGTAACAGGTGACGAAAGGAAACCTCAACTGGTTCAGATTTTCTTATTAGCAAACATATTTTACAGAACTGAAATTTTAAAAAAAATCTGAATAAACTTATCGTTGTGAAGATTAAAACAAAATGCATTCATTCTAATGATATTCTCCCACATGAATGAATTTAATATGGCGCCCTAAGATATTTTATTCTTAAGAAATAATTATATTTCTTAATGTTGGTCCTGAATATTATACAAAATATACGTCTAACGATTGCAAAAGATTTCCGAACTGGTCTAATTGTCTTCTGGGACCAAACAGCATTGGTGATGAAGCCAAATCACTGTTGCACTGAGACGTAATTGGGTTGCCAGGTAATCTTCTTTCGATTCTTCCACTCCTCCAGTTTTCAGTGGAAACCACAAAATTCCTGGCATTTCTAATTCACTGTCAGTATCCTCACCTAATTACGAAAACTCTGTTAGGACAAGCGAAGAGAAAATCTGGATTTGAGGTTTTCACGGCGGTGATTTCGAAGGTGACCGTCTTCTGGGCTGTAGCGCTGTATAGTCTGGTAGAAGTCTGCCGACGTTTCAGAGGTTACAACCGAGAAGACAAATAATCTTCCAATGTGGAAATAATTCACACATACTTAGCTGATAGACGTGATTCTGTTTGTCATACAAAATAGTGCACAGGCCTATATTTTACTCAGTTCCTACAGCAGAAATTCATTCTTCTCCCACACTTGTTCAATATAATATTTTTAGCAACAAGATGGCATTCACAGTTTATTCTGCAATTAATTCTATACACAACATGATTTTATGTAATTGTAAATTGTTAACATTTTGTGTTCGTGATTTCCAGATCTGATTTCGTTGGAATTTTCATGCTTCATGTTCTACCCATCCCCTTACGTCATATCATTACAGTAATATCTGTTGTGTATTACAAATTATGAAGCTGCTAATAGAACAGTTTCCTCCATCCTAATATTTCTTAATCCGTTCCAGGTCGAAAAATTCTTCTCAGGCACTTCTATTCAGGATGAAAAGTTGTATACCGACACAAATCAGTAGGTGAAGGAGTAGTTATGTATATTTTAATTTAAAATTGTTTTGGATAGGTTAATGATAAACCCACCCCTTTACATGAATTGTTTAACCAGTGTTATAAACAGAGGTTTTCCGGTGTTGTGTATTGTCGCTGTATACGGGAGGAACAAAGTCCCCACATTTTGGGAACCCCGCTGGGGGCCTAGGTATTTGTCTGTCTTCTCCCACTTGAAGTACGACAGCCATCCCGGTTTCGGCGTGGTACAACACGTGACAGTGGAAGAACCAGAAACCTAAAACACAATACCGCGAGCCTTTGTGATTATTCTGTACACCGCGTCACAAGAATAACAAGCTTGGAAAGGTATACACCGACGTTTCCAAGAGGTGTTTTTTCACGCCACTTCACGAGTTTTATCATCAGCAGAGCGATCTATAGAATAATAAATTGTATAATTGTAACACTGAAGTAATCCGATGTAATTGTTCAATGATGATAGAAGTTTGTGCTAAAGTAGACTAAGGTAAAGACTTTGTTTCAGCATTTTATAATATTTATCATCTCTTACCTGGGTTATCGGCCAGGATCCTTATCACTGTATATCCCATACTGGGTACAGCTATTGTGTCCTTGTACACTGGGAAGTTTGAATGTTTTAAGGCCCCACGGCGCAAATCTCTAATTATACTTGTATCGTCCTCTCCTCTCTTAAATCTCCCCATTGCAATGACATTGAAGGAATATCCGTGCATGTGAAACGGGTGGTTGATACTTCCAGTACCTGTTGAAGTGAAATACAGGGTGATTGAAAGTAACTACAGGATGATTAAAAGTAACTAAAAGGTGATTAAAAGTAACTAAAAGGTGATTAAAAGTAACTAAAAGGTGATTAAAAGTAACTAAAAGGTGATTAAAAGTAACTAAAAGGTGATTAAAAGTAACTAAAAGGTGATTAAACGTAAGTAAAAGGTGATTAAAATAAACTACAGGGTGATTAAAAGTAATTACAGAGTGATTAAAAGTAACTAAAAGGTGATTAAAAGTAACTAAAAGGTGATTAAAAGTAACTAAAAGGCGATTAAAAGAAACTACAGGGTGATTAAAAGTAACTACAGGGTAATTCCAAGTCAATACAGCGTGAGATTTTTAAGTTATCATAGCGGCGAGTATGAAGATGACTGTCCTTAGAGAAGTTAGGCTACGCCGCATAGCGTGGTAGAAATTTACCGAAGTTTCAGAGCTGCTTATTGCTATCATCAGGTCGATGAATGAGTTTATTAATAGCTGACGTAAAAACTATAATTAATTAATTAGTTAATAGTTCGTTTACTATTCGTTGGTCTCAATTACCGTTATCGATGAGAAGAAACTGGACGACCGATCCTAGGGGTATCTTAATCACGTGAACGCATTCACAGTAGTCCTGGGAACCGGGGCATCCCGGCGTTCTGCCAGGTCCTGTGGGACACAGAACGCTTCTCAGGACGTCATCTGCTTGGGTCAGGAGCGGCGACGGTGGCATCTCGAAGCTTATGTTATTCACCACGCCGGCTAAGTACGCGTTGCTTAATGGCTCTGTGGCAAGAAGATTAGAGTACACTTAAGTTTATTTAAGATTCCATTAGTAGAGACTGGATTAATCTAGCTCATGATACGATCCAGTTGCGGGCTCTTCTGACCTTCGGGTTTCATGCGAGACTGAGCTTTTTCAATAATGTTTCTATTACGTGAATTCTGTAACTGCAGGTCGAAAGGTCAAAATCAGGGTCTCCACAATAATTGCAACCAGGGAGACAGATGACGTACAAAATAGCGCATGGCGTAATATAACACACAAGAACATTGCATCATTAAGCACACTCACCGAAGTAGCGGACGTAATTTCGCGGCCGTGATAGATCATCGAGAGAGAAAGTTTGGAATCCGAAAACCAGTTTGAAGGAAAAGTCAGGTTCGCAGGATGTGATTCTGTAAGGCACAGGATCCAATCCCACCAGGTGAACAATGCACACACCCTGGTCTGTATTGTCACAGGCCCCATTGTAAGCATTCATAACCTGTGTAATGATACAAACACATCGTAAAAACACGGGGCACTCGATAGGACATCCGAGGCAAAGAAAAATCCGCATCAGCGTGGAACGCGGCCATTTTAAATATACTTAAAGAATATTTATGTATGTTGTAAAGATATTTATAATGGTTGACATGAAAAATAATTAAATTAAATTCAAAATTGTAAGGGGAAAAAGAAATATATTAATACGCGTTTTTATTTAAAGTGTATGTTGACTTTTGCACTATCTAGGACAGTCCTACTTACCTTACCGCTGGGATAACCCGCGTATCCCGGGTTGATGGGCATCATAAGCATGTCCCCGTTGTACCTAAGCAGCCCTAGAGCGTAGATCTGAATATCGTCACAATTTCCGATGGTTTTTACATGTATCCAGGAACTTATCACGTGTTCTGAAGCGTCCAGAACGAAATCATACCTTTCTCCTGAAACATTATGACTAATTCTGGAATTTCAAAGGTATTTAAAGTGAAATATCCCACGAAAAAACAAAATTCGACTTAATACAAAACAAAAGAATAATTCTGTGCATAATTATTTTATTTCCATTAAAAAAAAACCTACAATTTACTAGCATAAAATTCTGGTAAATTATGTACCAGAGTTTTGATGTTCTGATACATAATTAAAATAGCATCCATTTTGAAACTAACAAATGTAGTTCTATTGCATTATAGACAACATGACGGTAGTCAAAAACTGTTTATTATTTTTCCCACTATAAATGTAATATTTGGGAATTACTCTCTTCCGAAACGTCGGTAAGCACTTACAGGCCCACATGGCGTCACCTTCCACAAGCTCGCAGTCAACAAGGGTTTTATTTCACCGTCAAACACAACTAATTTTTATAGATATATTAATTAAATCCTTTTACGTGTTCCGATAACTATTTTTGATCATTTTCGAGTGGATAAATATATTGACTTTTTCTGCCATGTATTGGAATACTTATTTGCAAATAAAACCTTAAGTAATTACATAAAACGATTCATGTATTTTAGAAGTGTCATACAATTACTATTAATCAGTGATAATCGAGGTTTACCAGGGTAGATATCTATCGAGTTGACGCGAACGGGTTCGACTGGATTTCCGTCCACTGCGATGACGAGCAATGTGTGATGTCCCACGCTGAACTTGTAAGGACACGAGGTACAGATCCCACCAACGAGTCGAAATCGGTACTTCTTACCATGCGTCACTCGGAAGACGTTGTACAGATTTTCCGAAGAAAATTCGTCAGTCTGAAATAACAGCAACACTAGAAATGTCCGAACATGGGAGTGAATATGTTTAAAAACGATTATAATTTTAAATCACGACAAAATTTTCTGTTTACAACTCGGTTAATTTATATTATATTTAATGAAAATGTGTGAGAAAATTTTGGGGAGTTGTCCGCGGTACCAAATAGGTGTAGAAAAGTTGACGTTAACCTATATTCTGATACAGTAGTGCTATCTAGCTTTTGTTAAGTATTTCTGATTGCAGAAACTATTTAACATCGTCGTATCAACTGTAGACCTTACATATGTTTAATATCAATCAGGAGTAAAAATTAAATACAAAAAGATGTGAACAAATTTGACAAAAGACATAGTGAAACCTCGAGAAAATACCAGAACAAGCTGAAAAGAATTTACTTTTAGTAAGAGCGCACGCATTTGAAGTACGGAGACTGTAATCGGCGAGGGTCTGCCGGAACTTACCGTGGTTCTCCGTCCTCTGCCATTTAATAATATGGAGTCGGGTTTCTGGAACGTGTCGTGAGTTCTAAGACCAGGGAAATGGTTTCCAGCCGGTGACTGCATCCAGTCACTGATGAAAATGACGTGTGACGCCAAATCGAAATCATACAGGTGACTGTTTGGGTCCAGAGACGTGGGTGTACGAATTACCATGGCCCCCTGTACCCCGTCTTGCTTCTGGAGACCTGCGCAGTGGCGGATAGTGGTCAGATAATGGCTGGAGAATGCCAGACACTTACGCTACTGACAAGCTAAATGACTGACAGTAACTCTGCTCTGGTACCTGAAGCCTTGTTGTCGCTGACAGAGGCATCTAATTAAGAGTAAATTTATTTATTCATTTATTTTTTTAATAAATTTCCCTTCGAGAATGATAGGAACGTCTGAAGTAATAAACATATAAACACACTTAGTTATAAAGATTATCCCATAAGGTCCAAAATCCTTAATGGCAAATTATAACCAACCAACTAACAAACACTTGCCTATTATACAGATAATGTATTTAACGACTATGTCAGCACATCAGACTGAATAGTCAACTGCAGGGCGTTTTCATTTTTAATATTATCCTCAAATATCCCCATTTGCCTTACAGATGATCTGTTTCCTGTACGTACCATAATTCTGTAAGCTTAAAGTTCATATCTACAACCACCCTCTCCGATATTATACACATGGTTACCGTAGCAACACGAGGAAGAAATTTTCGAATAAAAATTTTGTGTTTTTTATTATATATTTATTTCCCGCTAAGCTCCTGTCTTTATTGGGACAAAATGTTTAGCTTTGCATTCTATTTTCAAGTACCTATGATGCATTTTCCTTTCCTTAGCAAAGAAAATAATGTTTTTAAACAAATACGAGGGACTGATAAATATGAAGAAAAAATGAGATACTAAAATTATACTTTGCGTTTATTTGTATTTATTACAAAAATAAACTATTTATTTATACCCGCAATATTCTAAAAGTGTAATCACACTTTTAAGTAGAGGCGCTGAAGGTTGTACTGGGTGATCGAGATTCGTTTTGGGATGGAGATTTCAGATATCACTTCGAATGTTATGTTGTAAAATGTCTACTTCGCGAGCTACATTTGATATAAGCATGGTTTCGGAATTTACCTCTACTGACATCTACAGATCATTAATTCTCATTATACTGAGAATTTTTGAGATTTTTTTTTAATATTATACCCGTTCAAGAAGTCCCGGGTTCGATCTCTGCATTCAACATTAATCTTAATAACCTGCAACATCAGTATAGCCAACTCTTGAACTGTCGTGAATATCTCAAACAAATAAGTGTCCAAAATGAAACTGGAATGTTGAATCAATTTCGCACGTATTTAGAGACTACTTATAAAGCTCTGATAACAGAACGTGCAAGCGTGAATGTGTCTCACCATCGTGTGAATGCCAATATAACGTTCCGGAGGTGGTAGCTCTGAAATCATATCGAAATGTGGTCATTTCGAGAATTGGGCACTGCGTTATCATAGGTACCCCATCCATGTGTGGTGAGCCTATCTGACGTGTGCCGTGCCAGTGGATGGTTGTAGACTGTCCCATCAGACTATTCATTACATCCACAATAATTCTGTCTCCATAGCACGCCTGTCACAAATGAAATTTATTTTAATGTCGAAGCAAACAGATGTTATCCATATTTCCTCACTAAACTACAGATGACTCTTGTCGATTTTTTTAATATTGAATTACTTTTACCTGTATCGATGGTCCCGGGAGTTGCTGATTTACTGCAGTAATCCCACGTTCGTACCCGTCAGCCGTAATGCAGTATTGCCGGAAACAGTCTGTCGCGTTATTCGGGCAGTTTCTGCAAGTTCTGTAAAAAGTGTCATTAACATACATGCTTTATACAGAGTCTACATTTTGACTAGACTATCCTAATGTATATAATAACCTTTTGAAGCACGAAGCTCCTTTTTAATATTATACCCGTTCAAGAAGTACCGGGTTCGATCTCTGCGGTCACCATTAATCTTAATAACCTGCAACATCAGTATAGCCAACTCTTGAACTGTCGTGAATATCTCAAACAAATAAGTGTCCAAAATGAAACTGGAATGTTGAATCAATTTCGCACGTATTTAGAGACTACTTATAAAGCTCTGATAACAGAACGTGCAAGCGTGAATGTGTCTCACCATCGTGTGAATGCCAATATAACGTTCCGGAGGTGGTAGCTCTGAAATCATATCGAAATGTGGTCATTTCGAGAATTGGGCACTGCGTTATCATAGGTACCCCATCCATGTGTGGTGAGCCTATCTGACGTGTGCCGTGCCAGTGGATGGTTGTAGACTGTCCCATCAGACTATTCATTACATCCACAATAATTCTGTCTCCATAGCACGCCTGTCACAAATGAAATTTATTTTAATGTCGAAGCAAACAGATGTTATCCATATTTCCTCACTAAACTACAGATGACTCTTGTCGATTTTTTTTAATATTGAATTACTTTTACCTGTATCGATGGTCCCGGGAGTTGCTGATTTACTGCAGTAATCCCACGTTCGTACCCGTCAGCCGTAATGCAGTATTGCCGGAAACAGTCTGTCGCGTTATTCGGGCAGTTTCTGCAAGTTCTGTAAAAAGTGTCATTAACATACATGCTTTATACAGAGTCTACATTTTGACTAGACTATCCTAATGTATATAATAACCTTTTGAAGCACGAAGCTCCTTTAAATAACATTTATTAATTCAGTCCGTACCGCAAAGAAAACACTTCTCTTCACCATTACAAAGATCAACTGATTAACCTTGTTTAAGGAAATAATACGACTAAAACGCTAATTAACCTTTGGAGCCGAAGCTTTTTCAAATGAAAATTAAGAATTCAGTCCGTACCGCGAAGAAAACACGGCACTTCACCATTACAAAGATCAACTGGTTAACCTTGTTTAAGGAAATAATACGACTAAAACGCTAATTAACCTTTGGAGCCGAAGCTTTTTCAAATGAAAATTAAGAATTCAGTCCGTACCGCGAAGAAAACACGGCACTTCACCATTACAAAGATCAACTGGTTAACCTTGTTTAAGGAAATAATACGACTAAAACGCTAATTAACCTTTGGAGCCGAAGCTTTTTCAAATGAAAATTAAGAATTCAGTCCGTACCGCGAAGAAAACACGGCACTTCACCATTACAAAGATCAACTGGTTAACCTTGTTTAAGGAAATAATACGACTAAAACGCTAATTAACCTTTGGAGCCGAAGCTCTTTCAACTGAAACTTAAGAATTCAGTCCGTACCGCGAAGAAAACACGGCACTTCACCATTACAAAGATCAACTGGTTAACCTTGTTTAAGGAAATAATACGACTAAAACGCTAATTAACCTTTGGAGCCGAAGCTCTTTCAACTGAAACTTAAGAATTCAGTCCGTACCGCGAAGAAAACACGGCACTTCACCATTACAAAGATCAACTGGTTAACGCTGTTTAAGGAAATAATCGATGTTTATTCTGAAAAATCATACGAAACACAAAAAACACAGATATGTGTGCAAAATGCAGTTATTCAGTGTTTAATGCATGTGGTACATACAGTTACCATTTAGTTTTATAGGGTCTATAGTTCTTACAGTTCGGTTTAACCATCCTGACATATATCTTCTGCCGAGTGTAGTAAAATGTATTTATATTTGTTTATATCCTATAAATATGGCGCCCTAAGGGAAGGATAAACATTTAAGTCGTTGAAGAGAATCATTTGGAACAAGGAGACAGAAATTGGTAAGACGATGGAGGATGACCTCCATTCAGGAAGGACTCTTTTGCACGGTAGTGGTCGAGGCCTATTTAAAAGTATTGTTTTAGCATTTTCTTGGAGAACGTATCAGAATATCTGGCATCTGGGCTGAGATTTTAAAACCAGCGACCTCGCGAAATCTAAGTAGAATCTCTAATAATTTAACAGCGACTTTTTGTGTGTTTTCTATTCTACTCACGGCCCCATTGTCTTGTAATTATTGACTGTCCACTTGTAGTAGCATGTCTTGGGAGGGGCCCCATCTTCACAGGGCCTATAACACGACGATGGATCACTGAAGAAGTCACTGTCCATGACGTGGTTTGGCTGCAGGTACTTTGATAGGTCAATCAGCACTGTAAACGCAATAGTGTAACAAGTATCTGCAAGTTTTGCATTTCATTTGCGTGTTTCTTGACGTAACATATTTATTCTTGTGACTAAAAATGACTGGACTAGGATGTAATGCAAACTATTTCAGGGTAATTCAGAATATTGTCTTTTTTTATATATTTTAACCATCGTACCCAGTGACGTATGTATCTTTGATATTTAAATTTGTATATACAAATTGACTGCGGTTAAGATTTCAGAAATGCTTACTATAATTTCATTTTTCTGAGTTCCAAATTTATATTCAGCTACATTTATAGAATTAGAATTTCGGTGGTTTGGCTAACATTTGCGTCGTATTTCCCCATGATATGGCTGACTGCATTATTACCTGAATCAAATGTCCACGACTTGTCTAACGAAAAGATAAATAACACAGAGCACAAAATGAAGTGTGAAGTGAACGCCATGGTATGGCTGGGCTAAGGTAGGTCCAAAATGAAGCGAAGATTTATGAATCTGCAACAAAAAGACAGGAAAACAATAATATTTAAGATTTCAGTCAGTAACAAACCGTACCATCGTAGTAGAGAGTTAAAATGTCTTCACGTTTTTATGTAGACGTCAGATCCCGATACTGACAGACGTAATTAAAGATGCCGCGTACTTATTCAGCCGCCATATTGATTTTTTTTCCCACCGTTACGACAAATAGATAGTCCGGTGATAAGGAAATGAGCATAGAGTAGTTTAAATTTTCTTATCAGCGGGAAACACGGATTTTAATGTTCTCACTATAAACAGGAAGAAGCCTGAATGTGCAATGTTTACAGCTTGTAAGTCTGAGTAATTTATTGTAACCCACTTCGCGACAATTGTAATTGTCTGTAATATATTACAGGTACATTGCGAGATGATAATGTACAGACTATGAACAGAATTAACGTTGTCTATGGAACAAAGTTCTTCTTGAGAAGTTAATAAATATGACGTTTAGCTGGTCAAAAGAATTCTTGACATTTATATGACTATAAAGTTAAATATGCCTGTTAAAAAATTCAAAAATCGTGTAAGAAAGGAGGTAACAATGCTGAAATATAAAATCTCACTGCTTGAAACTTTATAAGATCATTATTGACTGGTATTTTTCCTAGCTGTTTATAACATGACGGTAACAACCTTACTTTGTAGGCAAATTCGTGCGAGGAATAATTTTCAGTTACAATTAATCTTAAATAAATTGTCCCATTTGATAATTTTACTACACAGAACGCGGTTCAAACAGTTTTTTTTATAAGCTCAGAACAGATTTTTTTTTACTAAGATCTTGCGTAAAACGGAAAGTTGTAAGACATTCCACATTGATGCAATGGCTTTGATAAAACAGTTCCGTTGTCATGTCATGTTATGGTTAGTTTGGGAGTTGCAAAGGACACGAAAGCTGTAGTTATTTGAGTCACAAATTGACGTGAAATTCCTTGCAAATTATTATTATTATTAATAATAAATGAATTGAATTATTTGTACATTTATATATTTAGTTTATTGTTTGTTTTTGTATTGTTATTTTTAGTACTTGGCTGTTATTGGTCTTTTTGGCTGTTACCAAGCACTCTAATAAATGAATTGAATTGAATTGAATTGAATTATTATTCCATATATTCACCATTTTATAGGGTATTTACTTCTGTGTACCCCTGAGGTACATAGTGCAGAAGCTATTTCCGAAATACATTTTATTTTTACTGAATTTTTATTAGAACAAACTTCTCGTCACGATTGCACGTAATTCATAGTTCAATATGTTTTTTTTTAAAAAAAAAAAGAAGCTACAGGAACGTAACATGTCTTTTCACAATCATCTTTTTGTTCTTATTCTTATTCTTCTTCGTTTCAAGTAATAGGATATATCGTGTTCTTTGTCACCACATTTATGAACTTCTAATCAAATTTTTTCATGTTCCTGCAAATGTTGTAAAGATTGTGGCACCAGTGTGTGTGTGTGTCCCATACTAGCATTTAAACCAATTACCCAGTTTTTCTAAAACGCGTGGCCATCCAATTTTTAATACATGCATATATGCCCTATACAAAGTTATTCTAAATTATTTAATATATATTTTATGTCGAAAAATATTAAATCAGCGACTGTGCGAAATCTTCGCTTTACTCTTGACAACTCGTGTAATGCAAATCTACGTTGTGAAATCTGTGTCAGAAAGCAGGTAGATACACATGTACTGCGTGACGTAAAAGATTATCTGTTGTTTCTACCGAAATTAAAGAAAATTACCATTGAATTCTAATAAAACACGTTTTAGTAACAGCACATCGGAAGCTTCAAAGTCGAAAATGTGTAGGTTCATTTATTGACACAATAATTGTTAAGGTTAATATTAGTGTTCAATAAAGCTAAGAGAAAAGAGATTGTTTCAAGAAATACAAATAAAATTTTGTATTTTTATAAGCCTTCTGTACTGAGATGGATTCCTAGCTGTAGTGATAAAACGATGTGTTACAGCTATTTTGGAGTTATGGTTTGATTTATTTATACGAACCTTTGCAGAGAGTGCAGAAAACATGGCGTTATAATGGATCGTTTCTTTTGTCTGATTGCCAAACACTGATGTCACTTTTAATAGCAGTGAAATCTTGAAGTCAAGTTGGACTGTTCAGTCCGTACCGCGAAGAAAACACTACACTTCACCATTACAAAGATCAACTGGTTAACGCTGTTTAAGGAAATAATAGATATTTAATCCGATAATTAATTAACCCTCGAAGCCGAAGTTCGTCTAAATAGCATTTAAGAATTCAGTTCGTACCGCGAAGAAAACACTTCTCTTCACCATTACAAAGATCAACTGGTTAACGCTGTTTAAGGAAATAATAGATATTTAATCCGATAATTAATTAACCCTCGAAGCCGAAGTTCGTCTAAATAGCATTTAAGAATTCAGTTCGTACCGCGAAGAAAACACTTCTCTTCACCATTACAAAGATCAACTGGTTAACGCTGTTTAAGGAAATAATAGATATTTAATCCGATAATTAATTAACCCTCGAAGCCGAAGTTCGTCTAAATAGCATTTAAGAATTCAGTTCGTACCGCGAAGAAAACACTTCTCTTCACCATTACAAAGATCAACTGGTTAACGCTGTTTAAGGAAATAATAGATATTTAATCCGATAATTAATTAACCCTCGAAGCCGAAGTTCGTCTAAATAGCATTTAAGAATTCAGTTCGTACCGCGAAGAAAACACTTCTCTTCACCATTACAAAGATCAACTGGTTAACGCTGTTTAAGGAAATAATAGATATTTAATCCGATAATTAATTAACCCTCGAAGCCGAAGTTCGTCTAAATAGCATTTAAGAATTCAGTTCGTACCGCGAAGAAAACACTTCTCTTCACCATTACAAAGATCAACTGGTTAACGCTGTTTAAGGAAATAATCGCTGTTTATATTGTGAGAATCATAGGAAATCCATGGATACACTGAGTAGGTATCTAAATAATATTTAAGAATTCAGTCCGTACCGCGAAGAAAACACAACTCTTCACCATTACAAAGATCAACTGGTTAACGCTGTTTAAGGAAATAATCGCTGTTTATGCTGAGATTCATACGAGATACATTACTATATTTCACGGACAAAATTCAGAGTAATTTTATTTTTAAATATATGGCGCTTGCGTATAGCTAAGGCTAAGCTCTAAAGAATTAAGAGGTAGACGTTGCCCAAGGATAATCCTGTACCACATAGATGTTAATGGAATCCGGAACATACTTGGCGAAGTTCCAGTTCCGGGATAAACCATCCAGAAAGTTGAAACTAAAATTACATTTGAAAAGATCAGCATATCAAATCTAAGAAATGCTTTTAATCACACAGTTCAGAATCTTAGTGTCTATCATTTACATATTTGTACCAAATATGTAAATGATATTTTAATATCTTATGTAAAAATTTTATTTATATACAATTGTGATTAGACGGAAAAAACACGAATAATTAAGTTCTTAGATATCAGATGCGAAGACAATAGATTCCGAATTGAGTAATAGAAAACGCAAATACAATTCTGTAATTAGCAACCATGTTATATTTGAAAACGTAAATAAAATACACTACAAATTACATTTATAACTTACATTAAAACTAAGATTTATTAAAAGCTTACCTTTGTCAACAGTGTAACGTGAATATGGGTTGGTGTGTAATTTGTTAACACTACAGACTTCAGTGTGTCACTACGCAGGTCAGGCTATTTAATTTTATACGTTAAAATCTGTTATCTTCACGTTCCACCGCTCATGAGCGCGATTCTACAGCTGATAATGACGAAATAATGCAATGACATTCGGATTCAATTGCTCGTTACAGCAATCCTTGACGTAGCCTACACGCATATACGATCCATGAGCATGAGACTGAAATCCAACGCATGTATGTTGTTGAGCTTGGCGTAATTTGTCACGTTCGAATGCTATTGTAACCAAATACGCTGAAGGATAAAGCAAAATAAGGAACTTCTAGGTAAATATTTTATAATTTCGCACGAATGATTCCCGGCCATTAATCCGATTAACAATTCTCTGGATGAAGAATCAGTCTATCTGTACTTTTTTGTGTGTATAGTGTAATTATGTGTTTCAGACTATTCTCAGAGTAAACAGCGATTATTTCCTTAAACAGCGTTAACCAGTTGATCTTTGAAATGGTGACGCGTTGTGTTTTCTTCGCGGTACGGGCTGAATTCTTTAATATTAATCAGACGAACTATGATTCTCAGAATAAACAGCGATGATTTCCTTAAACAGCGTTAACCAGTTGATCTTTGAAATGGTGACGCGTTGTGTTTTCTTCGCGGTACGGGCTGAATTCTTTAATATTAATCAGACGAACTATGATTCTCAGAATAAACAGCGATGATTTCCTTAAACAGCGTTAACCAGTTGATCTTTGAAATGGTGACGCGTTGTGTTTTCTTCGCGGTACGGGCTGAATTCTTTAATATTAATCAGACGAACTATGATTCTCAGAATAAACAGCGATGATTTCCTTAAACAGCGTTAACCAGTTGATCTTTGAAATGGTGACGCGTTGTGTTTTCTTCGCGGTACGGGCTGAATTATTAAATATTAATGATATAAGATTTAGCTTGTAGTTAACAGGCCTCTGTGTGTTCAGCTTTGTTCGACTTTGACGAAATTAAATATTTTCGCTGATTTTCTTTGTTTTCTACGACGCATTCCTCATTAGTTCTGCATATACAAATACTTTTAAGTAGTATAGCACATCTTTTAATTTAAGCTGTGTCCTAACAACACTCATTTACAACTCCAAAATACTATATTTCCCTCGCCATTTTTTTTGCGAGTTTCGTACTAACTCTCGTGGACTTTGGTGTGATAAGAGAAATTATTAATTTTTTGCGTTCTGAGATTCAAATCTGGTCTCCATACGAATTTTCTTAGCCATAAAATAGTCGTAAAATAATAATTGTAATGTTTCTGAACTCAGATCTATTCTTGTTGTCCAAATTTGGATCCGCGATGGAACTTCTACGATATTTCTGGATGTGATTTACGTATATTATTTTTATTCCTTATTTGGATGTGACATGTAGTTGGAAACAAATGAAGAAAAATTCTCGCACACCTACGTACGCTCTGGAGGTTGTTACAGGAACAGAATGTGAAATCGTTTCGAGTGTTGGAACACATTGAGGACTGCAGTCTGTCAAAGTCAGCCACAAGGTTTACCCTGTAATGTAAACCTTCGACCTTGTATACCACATGAAAATACGTGCATATAGTAATAACTTTTCTTTAAAGGAATACAAGAGAGGGTTTAGTCAAACAACAAAGAAGTGTTTCATGTTCCAAACTTTATGTAAACAAACCAATTGAGGTAAAGAAACTTTAAAACAGCTGACATTACAGTCATGCATCAACTCCTTTCATCTACCAGTTGTTACACAAATCTTTCGTCAACCATAAAATTTGTCTGCTTCACGATCAAACACCTAAAGAAGAGTTTAAATCAGCAAATAGAACGTTGTATTAACAAATCGATGCGGTCCTCGCAGGACACGTTAAAGTGAAGTTCTGTTTTTGAGAGCTATCCATCGTTCTGATGTTTCTTGTAGTGTGACCGAATAGGTTTGCACAGCGGTAACGCATCTGACATAATCCAGGTGTTACTTCTGTTTTAACGTCGGTCGGTGACCCGCTAGTTTGAAGACTTTCGCTGTTCCTGCAAGTAGGCGTTGCGGAAGCACCTTAAATTACTTAGCCTTAAATTACTTAATCTTACATTGGCGTTGCGGAAGCACCTTAAATTACTTAATCTTACATTATTTCCAGTACATTATTCACAAATCATCTTACCGCGTCCCAATAAATACTCTTTAACGACTTACAAAACATTCTTAAATGTATAACTAAGCAACTTTCCTGTTATATACAGTGATATCCGAACGGGACTCGCAGATAAATACTGCTGTCCTTTAGGATTCTGTGCCGTGTAATCTCATAGAAATCTATAGAAACTTCGGAGGTATTGACTGCCTCTATCATCAGGACGATAAGTCTCTTGTGACTTATCCTGTCCTGATGATGGAGGTAGTAAGTCGGTAAATATCTACCAGACTGCACGGCACATCATCCCAGACGACAGCCGTTTTCAGAACATCAAATCCGACAAACTGAATCTTGTTGAAACATACGAGAACAACGATCGATCTGTCTTGAAGGCTAGAAACCGTGGCCACAAACTTGATTACACCCTCGTCACAGTTTCCAGCCGGTCTACGCTGCTGGAACACACACACACACACAGATCTTTGTGACATCCTCAGAGTTGAAGATGTCTGGGATGAGAATTCCTTAATAGCGTTACGTAACGTACATCATGTGTCTTCTACAGCAGACCAGTAGGTTGTTACGCGGTTTCTATGGTAACAATCGTGTACTTTTTTCGTTTATTCCTTGTTTACCTAACTAATTTCCTCCGTCTGTGTCGATAAGCTGATAGTGGTGAAATTTCTTTTGCGTCTCTTGTAGAACCAGAAGGTTCATTGCCGTGTTCATAAAAGCCTGCCGCTTGTCCATATCTTAAGCCAGATTAATCCAATCAACACCTTATTATATCATTTACTTAAAATACTCTTAATACTTTCGTCTTACCTACGCCTAAGTTAGTAAAACATAAAGTGTTATGAAATTTTAATTATATAATAACTCCTATTCCATTTTTTCTTCAAATCTTGTCGTGTAATTATGTGTATTTATCATCTGACTTCAAAAAAAATTGAGAAGGAAGTGAAATTAATGTGGAAGATAAGTATAATATACTAGTCAACATTGTAATTAAACTTTTAAGGACTGCAATTTGTTTGCATGGGTAATTAAGTAATTACTTAGTACATTATTCAGTCAATGCGTTATCTTTCAATTCTTGTAGTTAGTTTGTAAGGAAGCTAGTTAGTTAAGTAGTGCACTCTCTATTAGATAAGAAGGTATTTTATTCCTGGCATTTGGCTGTCAGTTGACGTCTGGCGGGTGACTTACGACTTTTAACATGACAAGACATTTGTTTGGTAACTACTTAACTTTAATTGGACAAAACAGTTTTTTAAACAGGTTACAAAAACGTTGTCACTACAATAAGTCTTTGAGTAAAACGGCAAGCAGAACCATCAATCAGGACGAGGTTGGCAATCGGCGTGCGGATAGGAAACACGCTTTCGCAATTACCGCCGTCTACGTGACATCCAGCTGAGTTGTGGGTGACATCGTTCCACATGACGATACATCCCGATGTCGCATGGCGTGGTTTTACTCGCAATACTCGTCTGTGACGATCGAATTTTCTTTTTCAGGAACCAAATATTTTGTGACCCCTAATAATTTAAGTCGCCGTTGCAGTAAATATAACCCAGAAACACAAAAACCTATTTTAATAGCTTCGTCCGTCTGTCCGTCCATCTGTGCTCATGCAACCGCCTAAGGGATTTTTATAAAATTTGTAATTGTGGACTTTTATTAAAAATTATCCGGTGTAGGCTCGTACTTTGCCAACTTTTCGGATGTCCTCGCTGCCTCCATCATCAGGGCTGATTGAGGCAGTATTTTCCGGCATGAAGCCGAATTGTCTCTGTCTTCCCAGCCTATAGTAAAATCAATGAATTATTAAGTCTAATTGTAATGGGATATATTCTGAATACCAATTCGATACTTTTAGTAGTTAAGCTAAGTTATCTGTAACAAAGTAAGATATTCAGCGTGTTGCAGTGAAATCTTAGTGTTTAGGGCCAGGAAATGCTTCTACCCGAAGCTTTCTCCTCCCGTGTCCCGTTTTCGGACGCACTGACCCGTAATTTGTCGAAAGAAGACGTCTATTAACCCAGTGACCTACTTGCATTCTTCCCTTATACGCGCACCTGTCCAATCACGGCTGTGTTGTAACTTTTATCTCAAGTGTCTGTCTGTCCCACTGCACTTCTGGCTTAGATATCTGCAAATCGGATTAATTCTGGTCGCTAACAAGCTTATTTCTCGTGTACCAACAAGTTCAGGACGACAGAAGCTCTCTGTTTCATTTTGTTTCTTTTTTTTTTATTTTCTTATATTCTTTCTTTCCGCCCACATTCCTTATTTTCTGTTTCTATTAACCTGTCCTTCATTTGTTTCTTAAATATCTTTCTAACTGTTCGTATTAAATTAATCCCTTCCTACTCTACCATATCTTTCCTTACTAATTTTATTTGTCATTCCACCCTCCTTTATTACATGAACCATACACATTTCTTGAATGCCTACGACACCAGCGACCCCTGACTATTACATACGACATCCGGTCACTAACAAACCCCACCCTCATAACCATTGATATGATCCACTTACGTTCGATAAAGTCTGTTCCTGAGTGATGATCTTAGTCCATATTTCCGAAGAACAATCGTCTGCTGGTTCAGTTGCCACCTTATTCCCATCTGGCCTCCAGTAGTGTCATTTTAAGTAACCTGAAGAATATTGAGACGATGTTATAAAATTTTATTATTCATTTCACATTTTAAAAATTCCACCTGGTATTTCTTCATAACTTCTACTCTTGAAACTCTCTTTACGCAGGGTAGAAGGAAGGAAGATAATATTTATGTAGGACACTGTTCTAGCTGAACTGAGGTTATGTTATTCCGTCAGTTTGAATAGATAATGTGTCCCTAAGATACTATTCCATACGTAGGACATTTATTATAATCTGACGGTAACATCTTCCGAACTTTGACGGATGATCGACATTAGTCCACGTTATTCGCGTTGTCTCCATTTAATGATTTTCGCAGTTTAGACGACTGATGCGTTGTGAAGTCTTAATTTACGTTTTAGCCTGGTTAAATTAAAAATTAACACAGTTTTGGTGGGTATCTTCATTCTTCCACAAGAATGGTCGTTTGATCAACACGAGTCAACTAGAAAGATCTAGACATAGATGGAAGAGTTATATTTAAGTAGATGTAGAAATAGAGCCGGGATATCTCAGTCAGTATAGTGACTAGCTACGGGCTGGACGACTGGGGTTCGATCCCCGACGGGGGCAGAGGATTTTTCCTCTGGCCTCTGCGTCCAGACCGGCTCTGGGACCCACCCAGCCTCCTCTACAATGGGTACCGGGGTCCTTTCCCGGGGGGTAAAGCCGGCCGGGGCGTGATGCTGACCACTCACCCCCATCTAGTGCCGAGGTCAAGGAAGAGAGGAGCTATACCTCCACTCCCCCCAAGCGCCTACATGGCGTGTAGTGGGACAGCTTTACTTTTAGATGTAGAAATAATATCAGGATGTGGACTGGGTGTATCTGTCTCGGGGTAGGGACCACTTGTCATATTTTGTAAATAGGGTCATGAACTTAACTTTCACGTACAGGGCAGTGAATATCTTGAGTATCTATGCGACTGTTTCTCAATGAGGACTTTATTCTGTGGAGTTTATTAGACTTGAGTCGCTGTAAAGTTTCGGAGTGATGAAGACGTGATTTGCTTTCATTGAAGTAGGAACTGAAACGTTAAACCAAATAGTCTGTGATGTACATTCAAGTATGGCTTTCATGAGCAAATATTTTGGATAATGGAACCGTATCTGGATTCATTTCCCTCAGCCTCTATGTTGTAATTTCTACGCTCTATTTCCTTCCAGTACATTTCTGCAATGCCTAGCAAATGATCCTGACAGTATTCACGCGAAAAAAGTAGAACAGAACAAAACTACAAAACGCTGAACTCCTTTCTCCTGTTTTCTCAGGAAACAATATCTTACATCTCAGCAACCGTGTAATCGTTCACTGCTCTTCGTCAAGTATTTGCCCTCAATATCCACCCTCATTTTCATCCCTTTCTCTGACCCGTCATGACACAGCGGCGTGTATGAGACTGGGTGGTACATCAAACAGCGTGGTCTTCGAAAACCTTTGTCTGACCTAATTTCTAACCAAGAAAGCCTTACTATTGTAAGGGGGACACGTAAAGCCAGCATCTGAAGAGGTAGTCCTGACCTGTGTGTACTCTGGATAAATAAAAAGAGAGGCCACAATTTTAAAAAAAAAAATTGAACCTCACACAATTCAAAAATAGTTCGGCATAGAATAGACTTTTGGTTAATTCAGTGTTTAAATTATGTTTCGACTAGGATTTTGAAACAGTCCGATTAAATAACCAATTTTTTTTGTCAATTATCTAAGTTGCTTGTTATTAAAATTCACAATTAAATAAATTACAATGTAAAAATATATTATCTTTTGATTATATTTCGGTTGTATTCAGTAACTGTTCATACGTTCCTCGTTTATAACTCAGACACATTACAAGAAAGTTTTCGCTTTCATAAATTAGTCGGAAACAAACAATTTTTGACATTACATTTTATTAATTGAAATATATTTGAGTCCAGCATGTATCTAATTCATTTCTTTACATGATGTTGATATATTTCCTAAACTGGCAACTACGTCATGATTTTTCTTTTCTTTGTTTCCTGAAACATTCGTCACTTTCAGCATCTCTAAAATAGTTGACACTCGTGAAGTTGAATTTTGTGATATTATAAAACATCATAGTGCATATTCTTTACAAATAAAAAGGCCAAGAAACTCAAAAGAGAAGTAACGTAGTATTTCCTGCGAAACTGTCACTAAAGTTTCTTTGGCTATTCGATTTTCTAAACTTTCTCTGACAGTCTGCGTCTAGAAAAGAAACATGGCGCCTGGCGCATTCATAAAACTGTCTGCGGACAGTATGAGCTGCGTCGATCCCCGTATTATAGCGAGAGGTAAACTGAATTTTTAACAGGAATGAATTATGAAAACAACCTAACCTAAAACCACGAATTTTACGTGCCTTATTAGCAACCAGAGTTTGAAATATTCTCTCACCGGTGAGCATGACGGAAATAGATGTATTGAATCGTCTACTAAAACTTGACAACATCCATTTATATTAACGGACTATGTATCAGATTCTTATTTCTTTTACATTCATGTTATGTTGGCAGTACCGACCAACCGTAATTCTTTTATATCAGGTGTTAGCAACGAAAAATGTTTTATTTGCATACGTATAAATAAACGCGATGTAAATTTTGACGTGTTTTCTTTGAGGTACGGACTGAACTTTTAATATTAATTACTTTTGAGCGTTAAATTATTACAGTTTAATTCAACATTGTTTTGTCACAAACGTTGACTGTGCATTGTTGTCACCCTACAAGCAATTCAATACCCACCATAATCTGCTCCTATCAAGTCTCTCTGCGTGCCTTGAAGTCAAAAACTGGCGGTCCAATATGAGGAGACCATATTTTGACAGCTTATTCGATCTGACCCATATTATTATTTTTTTTTTTTACACTGGACGATGACAGCGTGACCTGCATACACTGAGGAGGAGCCTTCTGTGCGTCAAAATCAATGGTTACCAACATGTCTGACCCCATGTAAGCAGAACGCTACAATTATTCTGTAAGAGGACATCATGTAATGTGAAGTGTTTTTGATGTTTCAAGAGTTTAATGTTAAACTATAAAATTCCTGTCACAGACGAAGGTTGGATGTTATTGTTCCTGTTCAGAATTTAGCACGAGAACTAACTACATGACACAAGAGTTCTTGAGTCGCTAGTAGTCGCTCAGCTGTTCAATAAAATGTTCGTCTTTTATGAAACCCAAATGTTCATTACCGTGTTCAAAGGACACCCATCGCACTGGATTCTTTCCTGAGCCAGATTAATCCACTTCAGAATTTCACATACTCTTTCTTACCTATTCACTATAAAATTATCCTCCTGTGTAGGCAAACGCAAGGTTTTCCAATTGATTTTACTGTGTAGGTTTCTCGACCAAAATGTACGAATTTATCATGGGTTCCATCCGTTCTTCATGTCTCGCCCATCTCATTCTCCTTGATTTAATGATCTTAATAATATTTAACGAAGAATAAATATTAAGGAACTCCTAATTTTACATGTTCTCCTTTTATTTTATCCCTTTTGGTCAAAAAATTTACCTCGTTATCCCTTTCTCACATATTTTTATATCTACAGTTCTTCCATTCGGGAAATTTATTAACCAATGTGCCGCGATAATTTGAATATACCACCAGTCTGAGTGCTACAGCATACTGAAGTGCTCCTACAATGTTTTATGTGTGCACTATGTCCACAGATAAATAAAAGAATTCTGTGGTAATAAATGGATATCTGATGTCACAAATGCACCGGCGTAATTTAATAGAATTCATTTGTAACGATTAATAATAGTGTCCAGTGAAACCAAAAAAACTCGATTACTTTATTTTTTATTGTTTTCGCTATCCGCCTCTATTATTAGTTTATATCAATTGTCTTTCGAGCGTCAGCCAAAAAAGACATTCTCTCTTTAAAATTATTTGCGTGTCATTAATAGTTACCACTACTACTAAGCTATATAATACTTACAATTGTCCTTCAATTAAACCTAAAAATACAACTCCGCCATTTAAATATTGCGTAATAAATCCAGATTTTAATTAATGGAAAACGTAATTGCAGATTGCGTAGAACGAAATACAGCGACTCGTATATTTTTTATCATAAAACCGTCATTTAAATATACAAAATTGTATTTCAAATATTCTATGAAGATGCGTACAAAGTGACCGACGTTTCAGAAGTGCTTACTCCTCCATCATCAGGGTTATGAGTGTTGGAAAGCGATCACAAACGTAACAACATGAAGTGAATCTGTTTCTCATTAGTCTACAGTTTTAATTACACCTGATAGAATAAAATAACACTATTATTATCAAAATTAACCAAATTTGATTTTAAACGTTTGTGGAGGTATGTTTGGAAAATAATATAAATAGCGAAGTTCTTTGTTTATATAAATTTCCATCGAGTCTGTGGCAAAATGAAATAATAACATTATGTTAGTAATTAATTTTGCCTTGTGCGTGTGTTAACAAACAAAAGTGTGCCAGCTGTGTGGATGTTTGAGGTTTTATCTGGCAAATTTAACATAGTCTGTATCCGTACTAATTAAGTCTATGCACAGAAATTAATATCGGTATTGCAAAATTATTAATTTGTGGTTTATATGCCCTCACAATATACAGGATGTTTCAAAATCCACCATATCCCATGAGTCATTTAGGTCTGCGCGTGCAAAGGGACTTTTGAATCACTCTGTACTTAGAAGCATTTTGAGGAAAGTAATGTTGTAAGTTCTTCTTAGAACTTGGTCCGTTCTGGGTTTAAAATCATCTCTTCACCTCATAAGAATAATTGATCCTGCCAAAGTTTAAAACGAGTTTTGTCAGACATTCAACGCAGTAATTTATCATCTCCTTCCTTATCTGTTCCCCGATCTACAAGATGTTTTCCTCGGCGAGGTGAAGGGATTGAATAGTCAAAGATGAGCGGATATTTTGGTATCGTTAAGTTCATTGCTCTTGGAAGCAATGGATTCTGGTACGATTAGCTCGAAAGCGTTATACATTCAAGATCCAGACAACACTTCCTCGTCTCCGGGTAATTACAGACCATAAAATTCTACCCCCAGTAGGTAGGCACCCCTTACCACACTGGCACAATGCCACCGCCCTGAATAAAACCTAGTGCTGTGTAATGTTTTGAATGACGATGACTGCCACTGAACTCTGTGAATGGCATGATCATTCAGAGACGATTGTATTGTTCAGGGACAGACTGGAAAATAAAATCCAGATTCGGAAATCTGTAATCATCCCTTATCTGAACTGAAAATATCTTTATTAAATCCTCTAGTTTCCATAGATTTCATATCAACAATTTTATCTTTCCCCATGTAACTATCCAGACTGGGTGGGGGGGGACAGAGAAAGTCACGCATCTACCCCCTTCCCGATTTTTTGGAAAAAAAAATTCGAAATTTAAGTGTTTCTAAAATGTTGAAATATATCAACCATAACTACAATTCCATGCCTGGAGTTGGATTCAAACCCACGATCCAAGTTTTTGAATAATCTGACCTTGTAGGCAATGTAAAAACCAATGAGCACGAAATTTTGATGTGGAAACCAAGTTTTAAGTTCTAAGACGAACTTAGGAGATTAAAAATATTTGATAGAGGGAGAGAGTTGGTTGTTACCATAATCAAAAAAAGTATTTTGGCTCGTAATGAATTTTCTGGATGTTTTTACGTGTTCACTTGAAGACAGGACGGAGCTGGGGGTAGCTCAGTCAGTGAAGTGGCTTGTTAACGCGCTGTGCAATGTATCCGTACTTCCAGACAGAACCAGTGCGCCACTGACGTCGATTTTCCAGAAATTTAACTCAACGACGTGTTACGTAATCAGAGGAAATTGAATGTGACGCTGGAGTTGTGGCCTATTACGGGCATCGGTATCCAGCTGCTCGTTTCCATTCGGAGTGAAACTACAGGACGGCCTTAGAGAGCACTTAATCTACTTTAACGTTTCAAACGCCACTGGTAACTCTTTGTACCACCTACCATAACATTTGGTAGTTTTGAACTTTGTACTTTTGGTTCTCATAAGATTCTCAGAATAAACAGCGACTATTTCCTTAAACAGCGTTAACCGGTTGATCTCTGTAATGGTGAGGCGTTGTGTTTTCTTCGCGGTCCGGACTGAAATCAATACTCTTTATATTAGCTTCGGCTTTAAAGGGTTAATCATTTGATCTTTGTAATGGTGAAGAGTTGTGTTTTCTTCGCGGTACGGACTGAATTCTTAAAAATTATTTCATGGATATTTGCTTCGAAGGGTTGATATTTTGACCCTGAAAAAATTATGGCTGATTATTTGTTATTTTATTTTAATTGTGACATAATTCTCAGATGCGATAGTAATTAAAATCTCCAGAATTCTCAAAACTCTAAGAATACGATTATTTACATTAAAAAATTTGAAACGAATAGATCTGCAACGAAGGTACATTTTAGTGTCTGTGATGCACGTTCCTGTGACCTTCATCCCTATTGGCTTAGTGCGAGCGAAATTTGGCCTGGTGTCGTTCTTCTAATCTGCCTAATCCCATCTGACTAGAAGGTGGACTGAACTATGGTTTATCAGTTTTGCTGCCAACAACAAAGATGTATATATCTGACGACATTTAATAACTCTGCGTCTTTGTCATGGAGCTCTTTAACAGGGTCCGATTTATTCACGGAATTAACAGCGATTCCGTCCTTAAAGAGGTTTAACTGCTTGATATTTGTAATGGAGACGCGTAATGTTATCTTTGGCGTATGAAATAAATTTTAAATATTTTTATCTGAATTTTGTCCTTCAGGGCTCTATCTTTATCGTAAGGACAAACGGTTAAAGTCTGGGAAGCTTCTAACAAAATTATACTGTTTATTCCTGCATAAATAAAATATCTCATATTTCATATTTCAAAATTTTGAGTTATTATTGCGAATCGGAAACTGGTAAGTAACTGACTTAGTTTAAGGACAATATGATAAACCTTATGGAAGCGTATATATTTAAATTAATTATATTTGAGAGAAATTCATTACCACTGAAAATACATGGCTCAATTTCTGTGAAAGCATAAGCCAGATACATATTTTTTTCAACTAATAATCAAATGTCATTTTTATTCAATATACAGTTTGTAGTGAGTGTGTGATTGGGCAGATCGAAAGTTCCAAATGAGGATGCTTGCTGACGTCACGCCGATCTAATTCTGCTGACGTCACACTCGACGCGTCTTGTGTTCCGAAAATGCGTGTTAGATGGCGATGCTGCATTGGCAGTTGTCCATATTCAAAACCATTCATTTTAGCGTTAAGTGAGGTTAAGAACCGACACACAGATGTTTCCATGGTAATAAAATAAATATTTCATTCTACAAACGGACGAAGTGAAGCCAAGATATTTCTACAATGTCCACAGAATTTATGTTTGTATCTTCAGCTCTTCTTTCTGACTAAAGACTATAATTTAGACAGAATTATAAATATCCTTTGCTTGAAATAAGTGCTAACTAACACCACGGAATAAAAACGTACTTGAAAATATGACCTTATATAGATCATCTGTCATAGAACCTTCCATCTACGATTAGATCGCTCAAATTATCTCTTTCCTTTCCGTTTTTCGACCCGAATGTTATATTAAATTCTAAAGGGTTTTGACGATGGTGGATTACACCAGATAGCAAATAATTTTAAGGGGAATGTTATATGAATTTCTCATATGTCCCACACGTATCATATGATACGCCTGATAGCGCGGTCGCCGATGGAAGCTACAAAGGACCAGGTTGGTTACGCGGCAGCCCTGAGGATGAGAACAGAGATTGTTTTCGAAACGTTGGCAGAGTCTTTCATCAACAGAGTTATTACTTGTTATTTGGTTGAGATTCGTCTTCAAAGGACAAATGATCGTACTTAATCCTTTGAAGACAAATGAAGTTCAACATATATGGCTGTGAAACTTGATTCTCCTTCAAATGATGAAGTACGATCATTTATATAAATGAGAAAAACTGAAGAAAACAATTGAATATGAGTGTATTTAATACTCCACGTCATGTTCGGAGAGTGCTAACGCAACTTAAACATCTCCCGCCATCTCTCGAAAATATTAGTTACTACGTAGATGCAAAGGTCAGATACGATGAATCGAAATGTACACAGTTTAGTATATCTTTCTTTTTCATTAAAAGGTTTGAAATAATTATCGATTAGACGTCTCGAGAATATCGAATCCAGTCACTTATAATTGTCAATCAGTTCAGGCCACATACCTTTCCGCAGTTCATCTTACTCGCACGTAAGTCAGTAATTCATACATGAATTTATATAGGATATGCTGATGTTTGTCCCAAAACTTTAAAATTCAATGTTCCCTTCAACCTAATTACATAAAAATGTAGTTTAAATTTTAATGTATATAAATTTGTAGTTGGTACCGTATGTCACTTCATTATGTTCATACCACGTAAGTTAAAATCTACAACATAACAACCTGACGTATCAAACGCTAATTTATCTCTAATTACAATTTCCAAAGTCCGTAATTTAAAGTCCATTTGTATAAAATTGTCTATTTTTCTAGTCAGATTATAATGTGGACCTAGGTAATTATGTGGTTATGTATACATGTAAGCCTGATAAACTGCATGTTTACTCTCATCACAGATAGGATTCAACATCTCTCATGTTCTAGAACATGTTAAGATAGGCACGCATCAGCACTGTGATGTTAGTTTGCTAACGAAGGGCTCCAACCACTAAGCTACATTTTGTCTTGAGGTTTGTTTTAGCGTTTGGAAATAGGGACGGGCAAGGTGTATCGATATATCAATATATCGATAAGTGTTTGTGTTGAAATATCAAATGTATCGACTGTGTAATCTGACATTTTCTGTCAGTATAACAAAAGGCTCCTATAATTAATCAAACATTTACAAAGTGTTAACATTTTTAGGGAATTTCGATTATCGTAATATAATTAGTTTTTGTTATAAATTATTTTACTGTATTAATGTGTACATTATTTAATAATACTGATTTTGACACAAATAGTTTTTATTTACGGATACTTGTAGTTGTTTCTGTTTTAGTGCACGCTTCAAAATGGCCACCAAAGGTCGAGTCGAGTAGAGTAGAGTAGAGTAGAGTAGATTTTATTTACATTCCATAGATCCTTCTTAGGACTAAACCAAATTTAACTGTGAAGACACAATATGTATAAAACAATAACTTCTAACATGCCGTCATACTCCCGGGACGGATGTGCAAACTTGCGAGGTGGGATGACAATGACGTCATTACTCATGGTCATCTGCGCATGCGCATCAATAACCTAACCTAACCCAACCTCAACCCAACTCACAGATGCCTATAAGAATTCAAACATGGCTGACAGAAAAAATTAATAATAAATGTTTTGCCACCGGTTATTGTTCGAAAATCATATTTTCTAACGTTTTTCACTCTATAATGTGTCAACGATACTCAAAATCGCAAAATGTACGTTCGTCTATGTACCAATCTAGTGTCTTGAAATCCATCATAACTTATTCGTGTGCGTTCCTGTGCTTTATACACCACATAAGAGAAAGTGTCCTGTTGATTGTTAGTTTACTTGTTAGTTATTTTTTTTTCATTTGCGTCAGTCAGCGAAGTTGGCGGTACTGAGTTGTTGCATCTGATGCTGAAATCACTTGAAGTATTACGTCATGGTGGTAGATTATGTAGTCTATGTTGTACAGAGTGTTTGGCTCAAGGTTGTTACAGAATGTGACATAATTGGGACCTGATTTTTAACTCGAATGACATTGAATTGGAAGAGACAATGCTGTGGAATTGTGACTTGCAAAAATATCGTGCTGAGACAGTTGGTTATGGAAAGAATGTAGAAGCAGACATCCATTATGTTATACACTACAAACAGCTGATTTTCAGAATAGCGCGTTTGATCAACAGTCTCATTGCGTAACTTGTGGTCGGGATTCCAATGTGTTCAGTTTAGTGTGAAGCTGAGAATTACGTAATCACAGATTTATCTTAGTGTTAACAAGAATCATGTCGATCCATAAATGGCTGTCTACCGGTTCCATTTACCTTAATGTTGAAGCTGTGGATGAAAAAGAAAGAGATGGAATTGTCGTCAGGTATCAAATTTTATTGTTTATTCATGTGATGCAATGTATGTCATATGTAATAATATTCTGGGAAATTGAAGAGACTGGAAAAGAAAAATGTTTTATGTCCAAAATAAAATTATAAAAATAATGGCAGGGGTTACAAGAGGTTTAATATTCTCCCGCCAGCCAGCGAATTCTTATTTTCGTTATTATAATTTGTGGACAACATGGACAGATTTGAAACAAATTAAGTTGTATACAATATAAATGCAAGATGCAGGCATAACTTTCATGTGCCAAATGCTAACCTCAGTAAATATCAAAAAATGAGTTTACTACATTGAAATTAAATTATTCAGTAATCATCCTCGTACCATAAAAAGTTTAAAGTTTTGTTTATTTTATTGTGGTGAAACTGGAGTGTCAATTAATGAGAGTTCATTGTATGAAATTGTTTTATTTCCTATGAAATCATATATCTTGACAGGAATTTTTGTGAATCACTGAAGAAGTTTATTGAACGCAGCATGAATTTTCTATTTGAGAATTGTGAAATGAATTTATAACAGTTTTGTTTCATTTTCAGTAGTCCGAAGAAACAAAACAAGTATGGACCTGCACTTAAACATTTTCTTCCTTACCGATCATCCCCAAAGTAAGTTCTGTACACATCCATGTGCTTCATTTGTATGTAACGGTAACTTACGAACAGAAATTCATATCTACAGGCTAACCTCAGAAAGGTAATTACTGAAATATTGACTTTATTTAATATTATAGGGACAGCCATGCAATGCCAAGTAATTCTTCTGGATTTTTCTCGTTTGTGGCTATCTCATGGATGACAGGTCTCATGTGGAAAGCGTATCGGCATGGGTTGACCGAGGATGATCTGTATGATTTACAGGTAGGATCCACAGCATCATTAGTGCTAGATTTTTCTCATCTTATAACGTTCTAGCTGTTTGTCAAAATATTTTTCTGGTTAGGTTAGGTTAGGTTAGGTTGCAACTCTACTTATCACAGCTATTTTATGTGTTCTTTGTTATTCTGTGCTTCTAAAAATATAATATCAGCCTGTCAGGCTGTATCTTGTTTATAAATTCTTATGATTTTTTAAAATGATCTTTATAAAAATGTATGAAATAGATTAAAATAGTTTAAACTTAAAAATATTATATTTACATTATAATTATGTGGAATTTCATCCAGAGCCATGGGTTGGTATGGCCTGTGAATCATATGTGATTTTCAAGGTGAACTAGACAAGACCGTGAATATTATACGAGGAACTTCGGGAACATTTTCATTTGTTAACTGGTTTCAGATGCTTGTTTGCCCTTTCATGGCCTACAAAGTCACATGCAGTCTTTTTTTATGGACTGCAAGTTGGAATGTCTGTCCACTCTTGTGCTGAATTTATTGTATGATTGAAGGACCACCTTAATGTATAAAGGAATATATTGAAGTATGAAACTGCTTTTCAAGAATGATGCAAACTATAAGAAATCATCATATTTATTTCTTTTAAGTCTTAATAATACCATTAGGGGAGTTGTGCATGACCTAATAGATTCTCCTTTCCTTCTTTAGTTGACCTTGACCTTGATACATCAGTAATGATGCTACATTCAATAAGTTAAGCTGTTGACCCCATGTCTTGCCACTACTGGACGTACAGCTGAAGTCTTTCTGCTGTTGGTACTTGCGTTAGTAGAATTAACCAGTAGTAAAGTTTATTATCAGCTTTATTACATATAATGGCATAATGCCTGTTTTGTCAATATGCAAATTGACCTTCCTAAATTTTTGTTGATGTTGATCAAGTTTTTTGTTGAATGAAATTCTGAGTATATTTGAAAGGAATTATATATTGCAGAGAAATATTCCATTTGTTGAGTCCAGACATGACTTCTGTCCGAATGACTCAACATAGATGAAAGAATGATTAGATTCTTTGTGACAGCAAATTAAGAAAAATTATGTAGGAACATTGAGGGCGCAGAATTTGATAGAGTTTGGACATTTCCCTTATGGATTGTAGCGCAAAAATATTCAAGTAAGATAAATTTATTTATGTGGCAAAAAAGGGAATAAAGTTGTTAAAAGACTGTCGATTATTTATAAGATATTGTCATTTTAACAAATGAAGGACAGTATCTGAATTTTATGTTGCATTTGTTTCTTCATCCATTACATGAGTCGGCACATGTTTGGAGATGAAACACAATTTTTTTTAGATTATATGCAGTCATTACTAGAGGTGAATGAAAATATGGTAAGTCAAGTTTGTGTATTCTGTCGGATGCCTTTATGGACATTTGGGAATAAATATAAGTGTTTACAATTGTAAAGATTCCGAAATTTGTTTTAAATTACTGATAAAGGATTTTCTTGTGTATGTGTAGTAATTTTCAAGTGTCCATCTGTCACACGTTTTTAAGACAGTTTCAAATAGAATTAAGATTGCAAATTCGGTAATTACTGACCAGAAAAACAGCAGTTTATCTGTAAATTATATAGGTTTGAATCCTGTTGCATTTCTTTGCATCTTATACAAAATTTTGAGCACATAAATGGAAACTTATGCTTTATTGTACAGAAATAAAGAACTCAAACCCCGTGCTTTGGGTTTATCATCCGAATCTAACTTTGGGCTCGTGTAATGGCTTCGCTATACTGCTGTGACACGCTGACAGCTGGATCGTGTGTAATCATTAAAGAAAATTATGAATGTTTACGTTTCAGGCAAGTGATCGAGCTGAACCGAACGCACGCCGCCTCGAGAGATTGTGGCATCAGCATGTCGCACATAATGGTGAGAAGTCGTCATTATCACGTGTCATGTGGAGGTTTTGTCGTACACGTTGCATCGTTGCTATGTTGTTCATGGTGTTCGCTGTTATCTTCCAATTCCTAGGGCCTGTAAGTTTAAGAATTCATTTGACTTCATTTTGTCGTGTTTCAGTATTCAGATGTTACGTTTTCTGCTATTTGAAGAGGTCATTAATTTTATTTCTTTTGTCGTGGTTTGTTATTAGGCATTAATACAACAGTTTATCCTCCACTATGTAGAAGACAAATCTCTGCCCTTGTGGTGGGGCTTAGTTCTGGTGTTTATTCTTTTCTGGAGCCAGTTGCTGCGAAATTATTGTTTTGGAGCAGGCTATGTCATGGGATTACACACAGGTATGCTTATGGTTTTAAACATCGTTACCATAGAATAAGTGTGTTTACACATAAAACACACGCACATGTGTGCACGCCTGAGGCTAGTTGATTTTACGGGCTGGAAAGCGGACGTTTACAATAATCATTTGTATTAATTGGCTTTCTACGATGATTATTTGTTACAGTAAAGATACTTAATTTATAGTCTGACAGGGATGTGATTAAAGTTGAGAGATGACGAGATTTTCCTCCTAAAGTACGTGTATGTACTTTAATCCACAGCCATTAGGGTTCAAGGTGCAATGCAGCATCTTATCTATAAGAAGATGCTTTTGTTGCGGAGTGGTGGTGAGAGAATTCTTGGTCAAGTGCTCACATTCTGCACAAACGAGCAGGAGCGCATATTTGAAGCTTGCCACATGGGTGTTCTGCTACTTGGTAAGTGAACTGTGTACGTGCACACAAACGTGCAAAAATTATACTGTGGGGTGACTGAGAAGTCATGGAACATATTCCTGTCAAAAAAATAAATTACATTAAAATTTGGGAAAAAGAAAGATATATTGTAGTATAAAATTGATGATATTATTAATATTGCAGGGCAGAATTTGAAAGTTAGATAATATATATCGTGTAGTTGTAACTTCATAGCGTGCTATTCTAGAATGCTATGTTTTCCAGGATTTTAGAAGGACAATGTGGAATTGAGGTTATTGTTTAGATCAGTGGTCCCCAACCTTTTTGTGCCTACGGGCACATTTGAGAGTTTATGAGATCGTGGCGGGCACCAACCAATT
>NW_019060008.1:792766-840880 GCF_000696155.1 Zootermopsis nevadensis | reverse complement strand
TTGCTGTCGGCCGTCATGGGAGACGTAAGTGTCGAATGGAGCTCCGAAGTTATCACTTAACTGTTTAAGGCATGGTGGTATCTGTGTGTGTTTATGAGTTTTGTACGATGCTCAGAATAAACAGCTGTTATTTCTTTAAACAAAGTTAACCAATTGATCATTGTCATGGCGAAGAGTAGTGTTTCTTTTTTTATTAAAAACGTAGGAAGTAAACTTTTACGTATTATTTGCAGTCTGTTAGTACTGTCATGGTAAACATTTGAGAGAGTGGGGGGAGGCTACAACAGCGTCTTGTTGCCTTAGGTAGTAATAGTGAGGGGATCCTGTGTGTACTGCGGCAGTTCGGACACGCTACTGTATATGAGCTTTATACTTTAAATGGGTTAGAACTCTTCAAGGCAAAATCATCGTTGTACGTGAATGGTAAATACCTATCTATACCTTAAAGACATTCTTATACTTCACTTGCAGTAAGCACCTCTGAAATGCTGGTCAATTTCTGCGAGATGCCTGATCACGGACGACATTCATCATCTTCATACTTGCTGCCATGTTAACTTGAAGTCAAACTTAAGTGTACATTAAAATGTAGTTAAATAATGAGTGTCCACTGCCATTTATAGAAGCCTTGTCGCAGAAAATTGAGACATTGTGCATATTGATTTTCGCCAGATGATAGTATCGTCAGGCCAGCTGCACGTGATGGGAAGCATGGCAGTTGTATCTCAGCAAGCTTGGATCTTTAATGACACTGTAAGAGAGAATATATTGTTTGGACTTCCATTTGATGAAAGTAAATATCAAGCTGTGGTCGAGTGCTGCTGTTTGCAAAGAGACCTGGAACTACTTATTAATGGCGATAAAACTGAAATCAGTGAAGGTGGCTCCAACCTTAGGTAAACTCTTTTATTATATTATTACATTCAGTCTTCATTTGACAACATTTAAATTTAAATACTGTTTTATGATATTAAATGTTACCTGGTCATTCAAATTTCTGCACATGATGTTTTTTGAAAAAGGGCATTGATTTTTTTTACAGTAAGTTTCGTAAAGAACTTGTAACCCGTACTTTTCTTGAGTTGTCCGTGTCTGTATAGACATATAGTCAGGCTAACAGAATTTATTATGTAATTATTTATTTTATATGTTTGTGGTTTAAAGTGGTGGGCAGAAGCAGAGAATTAACCTTGCTCGTGCAGTATATGCTGAGAAAGATATCTACCTCTTGGATGACCCTCTGAGTGCAGTCGATGCCAAGGTTGCTCGTAGTATTTTCAACAGATGCATCAAGAGTAAATTGAAAGGAAAGACCATCCTGTTGGTTACCCATGGCATGCAGGTTTGTGTGTTCATTGTAGTTGATTAGGATGTACTATAATATTAATAAGAATAACCCTTCAATACAGAGTTTTAGGAAATACATGGCCATCTGTCTCGGTGTCCCGTGTCTAATACGCATTTTAATTATAATTATCTACTGAATTTTACTGTCACTCTCAGAATCTAATAAACTTTATTCTTACTTACATCTGAACTTTCCGCCATGTGTTCTGACAACAACTTTATTCTTACTTACATCTGAACTTTTCACCATGTGTTCTGACAACGCAGCTGAAGTGAAATTCAGACCAGAAGACGCATATGAAAGTTTGTGGAGTCGAATTTCACTATACTTCATTTGGAAATACAGAGAATGTTTTATATTCTACCTTAATTTGTTATTTCATTGATGAATTATGTTCTTTTCAAAATGTTGTTATGACGTGTGTTGGATATTGATATTTATTTTACAGTTTCTTGAACAATGTGATGAAGTTTTATATATGAAAGATGGATTGATCTCTGAAAGAGGTGCACATAAGGAATTGATAGTTCAAGGTGGAGATTACTGTCAAATGTTACAGTTTGATCAGATAAGAGACCAGAAGTCTGCATGCGAGGACGAAACAGAACAGACTATTGACATGGAAGAAGGAGGTTAGTTGTGATATAGTGTATGTGTAGCGTAACATTTCTGGTGTAGTTGTGGACGGGTGAGATTAATGGGTTTTCAGTATGATCCCAGAATATGCTCTTCAGTACTGTACTGACCTCTGTTAGGTTGTCCTCACAGCATGTATCAGTATCACCGCATGTGTAAATGCAAAATATTGTGAAGTGATTCATTCTGAAAGTACGTAAGTTAAATTTGTTCTATTTTTTTTTTTATGTTTTTAAAAGAAACTGTAACTTGAAATTAAGTTTTCATAATTCATAATTTTTTTATTAATAGTTTGGATGAAACTGCTTGCAAATCCCAAGTATTTTATTATCTTCGTAGCTCGGTTGAAGTAATATGACATTTACATAGTAAAATGTGCAAAGAGGGGGCATAACTTAATTTAACATATTCACAACATTATGTCAACGAGAAGAGACTGAATCAGGTGTACGTTACATCCCAGTTTTTATTCTGATGTTTAATAAAAAGTGCAAAGAATATGGGAAAAAATGTTTCTCTGGGTGTCCCACATAAATAAAATGAAGTAGATGGAATATTGTATGTCTTTTTCACTAGCATACCGAAGATAATGCGTTTCAAGTACTTTGTTTTTTGTCTTGATCATATTTTATTCAATTTATGATATGAATTATTATAGCAGGAAATGAACTGGCTGGAAAGTTAACATCAGATGAAACACACACAATGACTCAGACAGGTTGGAAGGCTTATATGGATTATGCAAAATTCTGTGGTGGCTACTTTGTCATGGGCATGCTTCTGCTTTTGGTGCTGTTGTTCACTTTGTCAAGATTGGCTTCTGGTGTCTGGCTACAGATCTGGTTGGACCAAGGTGATGGTTTAGAGGTTAGTTCTGAAATGGACTGTAAGTAGAAAATAAGTTACACTCAATAAATGAAATGGCGATGAAGTAATTATCACCTTCGACAAGCAATTATCAGTTTAACACAATTTTAATTTTTTTAAAAAAATTTCTTTCCAGTTTCACTTAGTTATTAAATTTTACATTATTTGTAATTAAATAAGAATTTTGAATATAATTTATTTCAGCTTTCATGCTGTGTAATATATTTACTACTTGGTGCGTTATGTTCGAGCACGGAACAAAACAGTAAAATAATAAACATAGACGTGCAATGAAATACCAGAGCTTATAATATTGATTAATACTTGAAGATGGCTAATAATATTGTAATTATTTAATGTGTGTTTTGTTGTTTTAGGTGGAACGAAAAGAAAACGTCACCTGTTACAACTTAACAAACATGACAGGGGAGGAACTCAAAGGATATGTAAATGACAACCCTGATCTGTGGTTCTATCAGCTAGTGTATGGACTTGGTTTTATTGTCATGATGTTCGTTGGTCTGATGAAAGGAATTGGTATTGCCAGACAGCTGCTCTTAGGTATGATAATTGCTACCACTGAAGGTTGCAATTTCAGTCAGTTAATGGCAGACATTTCAGTTCTCCTGTTAGAGTTTTTCATGGACAAGGAAGATTGTGAACAAGACCTGGGTAGAAGTGTCAGAAGGTCAGCCGTTAAGTCATTAATGAAGTTAAAATGTATTGGACCCCACTGTAAGGTAGTTTATGCTGTTGTTCTGATAAAAACGTCTCAGGTAGAGTAACACAAGCTTTACATATAAACAGAAATTAAACTAATAGGGCTTGTTTTCATTATGATAAAACACAGAAACCGTTGATTTTGTTGTAGAGTAGCGACATATTTTCTTTTTAAGATTTGAGGTTTTCACAGTGGTGAGTATGAAGATTTCTTTGTTTATTTTTGTGATTAGAAATTACCAGTATGAGGTGATGATGTAAATATGTTTTTTACAGTAAATCCAATAAACATAATGTTTATGAGAAAAGCGACATACTTGTAACCTTTGCAGGTTCGTCTCGACTCCATGACACGATGTTCCGTAAAGTTATGCGGTGTCCTGTTTCTTTCTTTGATGTCACTCCACCAGGCAGAATATTACAGAGGTTTTCTAGGGATATGGATGAATGTGAGTTCAAATATTATGTAGTTATATTCTTTTGATGCTGTAGTAGTGGGAATATGTGATCTTTAAATTCTGATTGACAGTTTTCCTTAAAAAAAACGTCAGTTCGAAGATCTGTAGCTGGAAGACTTTCTGAACCAAAGATTCATAAAAATATTTTTGTTTTGATAAATTTAATTCAGTTGTTTTATTGACCACATTGATGCTAACTTTAATCGAGTTTTGATTTCAGTGGATGTCAGAGTCCCGTTTTTCTTCGAGTTTGTGTGTCAGGGCCTGATGTTTGTTATCTCACAGATGTTGCTGATTTGTGTGATTTTCCCTGTCTTCTCAGCTGCCATGATTATTGCAACAGGTCAGTTTGTAATTACTTTCTTGCCGTATTATTTATTTTAGCGGAAATGCCCCATTATTTTTCTAGAAATCTTCCGTTATAATTGACATCATTCCAAATCACTTGTTATAAGAATAACTGGATTATCCTAATGATCTTTCATAGTCTGTCTTCAGTTGTAATGTTCTCATTATTAATTTTAACTTTTATTCCTTTTACCGTCCAAACTACCTGTTTACCTCTGTTAACGGATGACAGAATTTCTGTCAAAAGTATGTGTATTTTTCAGGTTTGTTTATGTTTCTGGATGTGTGGTTGAATGTGGGATTACGCGAAACAAAGAAACTGGATAATCTCTTAAAATCACCAGTGCTGAATCATATATCATCGACAATGGCAGGTCTGTCAGTCATCCGTACATTTGGCCGACAGAAGATATTCCTTGAAAGGTACTACTACAGTTTTTTATAAGAAATTTTGAAAATTAAAATCACCCTAATACTTCTGTTATTTTAAAATGCAGTGAATTTAATTTTTTCAGTATTAGGCATCTGATGTGTGGATGTTTTAGGTTCTGTGTGAGGCTCAACCGAACGCTAGCATCTGACTTTATCTTCCGTTCTTCAGTCCGATGGTTTACATTTCGTATGGATATGATTGCAGTGGTAATGGTCACATTGACTGGTCTTATGGTTGTACTTCTGCGTGACTCAGTTACAGCTGCTCAGAGTGGTCTGGCTCTGTCTTGTGTATTTGCTGTAAGTTCTTCAATTCTTTGAAGTAATGAATTCCATTTATAGAATTAAACTGCTTTATCATTCACCTTTTGGGTATTAATACTTGATAGATGAAATATATTTCAAGCTATTCATTTTTTAAGTGTTGTCAGTTTCATAGAATTTTTTATGGAGAATTAAATTTTTGAAGACAACATCAGTCCCAAATCTATTCTTTTTTTATTTTACTTATTGGGAAGAAAAGGAGTGGAATTTGTGCATTGAACTCTTGCTTTTGTGTCAGGTGGTTAGGTGAACGTGCCATATTCACAGTTCAGACTTAGAAACTGAAATGAGGATGTATAAAATTTTAAAATCTTGTTCGGCAGGTGAGCACGTTTGTACCGTATGTGATGCAGCTTAAGTCGGAAATGCAAGCAAGATTCACCTCTGTAGAGAGAATCTTAGAATATACACAGGTATGGATTTTCTAACATGAAAGATATTTTTATATTCCTGTGTTCCTGTTATGCTCTGAAGTTTATAAGTTATATTATAAAACTGAGAATGTGTGAAAACAGCAGGAAAAAATTGTTACATACAGACATTACCATATTGAAACTACAATTCTGTTTTTATTCTTACCTGTAATATGTATCACAGGTTTCCGTACATTCAATTTTAAAATACTAAATTTGGAGACGGGAAGTGTGGTGGAAGAATGGGCACGTTCTAGTTTAATCTGAATTGTCTCTCGGCTTCTTCCAGTTAACCAAGTGCTAATAGATTTTTATAATTTCTAGGACCTCCCTGAGGAGGCTGCTGCCAAGGTTGAAAAAAGAAGTCTACCTGACAATTGGCCTTGGTCTGGTCAGATAATAATGGAAAATGTACAGTTGAGGTACCGTCCAGACCTTCCCCTTGTATTACACGGAGTGACGGAAATTATCAAAGGAGGAGAGAAGATTGGAGTGGTTGGTCGTACAGGTGCAGGTAAACAGTGCAGTTATGTTCCTTAACTGTTAGTTAAAATGTATTATCAGTAAGAGATTGTGCGTTGACCAATAATAATTTTATCGCGAGTGTTTAGACCCTCTTAAAATATTTCTACCCCACTCGGTTCAGTACAGCTTTCTTATATTTGAAATTAAAATGTATAACATGTTAACTGTCTTGTGTTTTGACCAGATTAAACTACTCGTTGGTAAACTTCTATCAGACTATACGGCACTACAACTCAGAAGATGGACAATTCTGCATTGTTTTTGTTGTGGATAAAAGAATATAAAAAGGACGATATTAGATTTTAAAAATTATCCTTTGTTGTTGCAGGCAAATCATCTTTGGTGACGACATTACTCCGACTAACAGAACTGGCAGGAGGACGTATCTTGATCGATGGCATCGACATTTCAGAAATTGGGTTACATGATCTGCGCTCGGCTGTGGCTATTATTCCGCAGGATCCTGTTCTTTTTCAAGGGACTATACGCTATAACGTAGACCCATTTGGCGAGCATACTGATGATAAAATATGGGAAGCTTTGGACAAAGCACACCTAAAGGAGAAGGTAATTAATTATCAACAGGCAATTAGTTCAGGGTCCCGCGTGGTCTGAGGCATCGTGCTTCTGACCGGTGATACGGAATGCATGAGACTCGGGGAAAGAAATTTCTCATGAGATTTTCGACCAGTGTATGGGACCGGTGCCTACCCAGCATCGTGAGGAAATTGGGGAGCTACAATGGGTAGCGTAATCCGGTCATGAAAACTAGCAATGGCTGGGGGTTCGTCGTGCTGACCACATGTCGCCCTATATCTGGTTGGATGATCGTTCACCTCTGCTTAGGCATGGGAACGTGAGGCCAGCAGCCAGCTAGTCGGCTTTGGCTCTCAAGAGGGCTGTTACGCCACATATTTATTAATGCACTTTAGAAAGGCCTGTAACCTTTATTATATAAATGAAAGGCACCAGAGTCTGTGTACTATCGGACTGCCCATCAGACATTAATTTCAGTGTTTAGTGGTATGCTACACTGATGCATGTCCAGCTGGGTCACATGTAAGCTGTGATCCACAGAGGACAAAGGTTAATCTCCCAGTTAGCCTCTTTCAGAGTTTAACATGTCTGTGGAGTACAGTAGTAATTGGCGCTTGCATACATGTCATTATAACAGATTAGCCGCGAAGAGAAGCAGCTGCTTTGTCCTGTGGAAGCAGATGGGGAGAATCTGTCTGTGGGAGAAAAACAGCTTATTTGTTTGGCCCGGGCACTGCTTCGCAAGAACAAGATCTTGCTTTTGGATGAAGCAACAGCATCAGTTGATGTGGAGACCGATTACTTGATCCAGGAAACAATCCGCGATGCCTTCAGTCACTGCACTGTACTTACCATAGCTCATCGTCTTAACACCGTCACGGCTTACGACCGTGTCATGGTTATGGACTCGGGGAAGGTAATGTGCTTGTAAAACTTACGTAACTTATTATATTTTTAAGAGGGTTGTCAGTCGATGAAATTATGAAGCCAAGAATATATTTCTCCTCATTACATGTGGGAGGGTCCAATAAAATTTGGGAGGTAATAGAATTGAATGGAACACAACATAGAAGCTTTTTGTCTATGTTCATTTGGGTGAAAACAAATGTAAACAAGTACATTTTTTATAGGAGTCCAGACTTCTAATCACTAATGCTGTGGTTCCATTTTTTTTAAAGCTTTTATGTTACATTTATTTACATCACTGCATATTCTAATTTACATTGATACTTTTTTGTTGTTATATTCAGGTCGATAATTTATTGTTTAATTTCCAGGTTATCGAGTTTGATTCTCCAGAAAATTTGATGAACTGTGATGACTCTGTTTTCCGCCAGATGATGCTGGCAATGGGTATTTCTTCCCTCCAGAATACCTCTGGTACATGATCATTGGAACTTTGGGTCACCAGTGTTATTACGGGCAGTAGTTAGTAGTAATAGAAGTAGTAGCAGTAGTAGCAATGATTGTCAGTAGAAATGTTAACAGTGTGTTAACTAAATGTTATAAACATAACAGTTCAGCTGCTGGATACAGGGACTTGTTTGACCCTGCATAAGTGGCCACGGGAGAAGTCATGGATTATCCATTATATTCGCTAGGTGCAGGGAGGAGTTTTATAAAATGCACAGTTAAAACCGTTTATGTTACACTGTACGTTAGCACTGGGGTCTGTTTTTTTCATCAGACTGTGTGATAAAAGAAGTGAAATGGTGATGATAGTATTGTAACTTTCAGTATAGCACTCATCTGAAATCTGTGCATTTTGCAGAATCTATTTTGTTTAATTTGTAATTAACAATCTCATGAGAGGAATGGTCAGAAGTTAATGATACAGGGTTAGATATGTGATTGTATATTGATCCAAGAGAAACATTTTCTCTTTGAAGTGTATTTTGAGTAATACAAATATGATTCTTCTTCTATGGCTGTCCGGTCCGTATTCGGTCCATGGCCTCCTGAATTCTCCTCTTCCATTCGGTCCTCTATTAGGTCCGTCTGTCCGAGGCTTTGATTGAGGTTACAAAACAAATATGATTAGTTGGTTTCATTCTGATCATGAAGTTGAAAATGTAAATTCAGAGGGAAGTCCTGTTATTCAGAATAACTCCTAGTTCTGAACTGGCTTTTTATGTTTTATGTACACTGTTATGCTGAAAGTCAGGGATATGCAAGATGCTCAGAAGTTTGTGCCACACTTGAGTTAAAATAAACCTGAACATTATTCTGAAAAAATATTAAACATAATATTTTTCAATTTCTGTGTACAAATGTTATATGGACCATTATTTTATTATAATTGGCTCAGTAACCTTCATTATATGATAATATGGTTATTAATAATCATACTTCAGGCATAGATGTCATTTAAGAACTAGTAAATAAAAATCTTTTAATGTGTGCTGAGAGCTAGGACTTCTTCACTATTGAGTTCACTTCGTGATCGGCATATCTCATGTTTCACTTGGAACTTGATTTTTAGTATTTGTTTGATTCATTAAAATATCAATGATTACATTTTCACATCTCTGTTATAAGAAGCAAGATGCAAAGTTGTTATTCAGTCTCGTGCAGTTATATGCGGTACAAATATTTATATAATTAGTATAAGCGTTAACAATATCTAGATTTTATTGATACTGCCCGTAATATGACACAAGGTGACTGTTGTTTTTATGATTTTTTTTGTGCTGTCGTTTGATTATGTAGTTATATAGATGAGTAGCAAGGAAGTGATTTTGAAGTGCTTTAACGTTAAATCGGTTCCTTCAGCATTAATAATGAAAGTTCCGTGTCTGATACGCATTGTGAAACTAAAATATTTATTACTGGCATATGTATCTGCAAAATTTATGTGACTTAATACTAGACATTGTTCATATGACTGTCGCAGTATGTTAATCTTCAGTCATTATATTTTTTATAATAATTTTAAGTTGGAATTTGTGGAAGCTATGTTTGTTTCTAAAGTATGATAAAATGTAACCAGTTTAATATGTATTTTTATGCAGGATAGATGATACAGATTCATACTGTGGTTTTTTGCTTGGAGTGTACTTAAGAAATGTTAAAGAAAATTTGATCCACACTGCAGGCTTAATCAGTTAAAGATTATGAGCACTGCTTGTGTAGGAGGAACAGAAAAAATGGGACATGTTACTTATGTCAGTTTTCAAGGTCAGTGTGATCAGGGTAACCGCTGTTGTAGAAGTGGAGTTGTGACATCAATATAATTCAGATATATTATTTATATTGTGTGGAGTAGACTATGCCAGCAGATTTTCTCCTTGTTTTGATTCCATTTAAAATTTATGTTTACTGTGAATTATGTTCATATTTTGAGAAATTTAGTAGGATTTGAGGTTCTCATGGTGGTGAGTATGATGATGGCTGTCTTCTGAGTTGTAGTGTTATGTAGTCTAGTACAATTCTCCGTTTCAGAGGCAATGAGTAAGCAGTGCATGAGGAATTGGTTTGACACATAGGACCAATTTCTCATGCATGGGTTACTTATTGCCCCAGTGATAGAGGCAGCAAAGACCGCTGAAACAGTGGTAAACTTCTACCAGACTACATCCCAGAAGACTGCCATCTTCTTTTTTTATAAATGTGTTTAATCATTTGTTATTTATTAAGAGTTTTATATATGTATATGAATTCTGTATTGTCCAGCATATACATATTTTATTTAATTTTTTTTTGGCTCCTCTTGTTTGTTATTCTGTATTTATCAAAGGTGCTACTGTATAAACTGAATCATTTTTGCATTTATTCGGACTATGGTACTACATCAGTGGAAATAGTTTAATGTGTGGGAGCCTGTAAAAGTTTAATCGGCCTTACGTGAAAATTGTTTTATATAGAAACCAGAAGTGATATATAAAATGTGCATTTAGTAACCGAGGTTGGTAACTTTGATACGCTGAACCATGTTGGCAGAAGTTTTGATGAGCTGCGTGGTTTTGGGTTCATGTTAATTATTTACAAGATTAAAATAATTTGTAGGAAGTTATAGTGATGGACAGTATCTTGGAATTTTGAATTTAAGGATTCCATTCATCACTATATTGAAATGCTGGTATAAAGGTTGTTGTAATGCTTCCCTCCACCAGAAATGTCAGGTTATCTCGTTCTCTTTGTTCTTAGGTTTGAATGAAAATGTAAATATTGAGGTTTACAAACTAACCCTGTCAAGCAGAGTCCTTGAGAATCTCGAAGTTATGTTCACCTTTCATGGAACCTGGAGGTTCTATTACCGTGTTCACAAGAGCCCATCACTCATCTCTGTCCTTTGTCATATAAATCAAGTCCACATCATGACACCCAATTTAATTTTTTTATTATCCTTCTGGCCATCTTTAGGTCACTCCAAAGAACCCATCCAAGTCTGAGATGCTACGTAACATGCTGGACTGAGGATTAGTTAGCGCTCACCCAACCGTGGAGCTAGATGATCAGCTGTTATCAGCTGTCCTTGACTATTTATTCAGTATCTCCATATCTGGAGGCCATCCCCTCTGTCTAGCCATTTCAAAATGCTCTTGTCTTGGATTTAGAAAGTGTGGTGCTGGGGTGACACGTCGTCTGATTTCCCCATGGAGTTTAATGGTAATTGCAGTGCTTATTCAAAAGTTGTACAGGGATCACATGTCTGTCTTGTTCTGTTTGCCTTCATAAAATAGAGAACAAGTTTAGGAGGACTCAAATTCAGAAAATGTTTCTTAAGGCCAAATGACAGTATTCATAAATCTAAATAGTCAATAATTTTCCCATCAGCATTTTAAGTTAATTTTGTTATGTAACCATTTTTCAGCTCTTGAATCACAACTGCCCACTTACTGTCTCACCAAACATGTAACCTTGAATGACAGCTTTGACAAAAAACATATATGCCATGTAGGTGCTTGGAGGGAGAGGCGGTATAGCTTCTACTAATTGTTAACCTAAGATACGTATAACCTGTATACATAAATGTGGATATCATCCTGAACTAATTACACTTAAATCTTGTTTTCTTCATTATGTCCACAACACCACTTTTAAATATGCCATTATCACTTCCTTTCATAATCCTTTACAATTCATAATCATTCTGTAGTGTCTTATTTAATAATGTATGTCTTTTACAGTTGATATATCTTCTTATCAACGTTTGCTAGACCATTTAAGTGTAGTGTATCCTGATGCTAGAAAATTACTTATATTGCATACTTCAAATTACTCATATTTACAAAAAGATTCAACAAAACTGTATCAAATAAAAAAATCTTCCACACATCTTATATGCTAAGAAATAATAAGTATTTAGGTGTATTTTAATTTGTGTCTTTGCTTTATGCTTGAAATGAAATACTGGATTAAACCCACACAAAACTGTGATCATAAGAAGAGAGAGAAGATAGGTTATGTGTGATGCATGTGGATGTTTGTGTCAGTCTCTGCTTGGATTAAAACCCAAGAGAGCATGTGAGTTTTTATATGTTATATTTATTAATTTTGTGAAATCTAACAAATTTTGCCCAACATTACAAGCTGTATAGGAGAAATAAGAAAGTATGAACAAAAATGAGAAGTAATGTATTGTCCAATATCTTTAAGTTTTTAATTTATCTTAACCAGAAGTAAGGTTCAAAGTGGTAATGCAAGTGAAGGTAATTGAACTGTGGGTGTAACAAAGGCATTTTTAAAGTATAAGTATGACCATTTCATTCCTGTATCAAAATAATATATATAAAATTAAATTTTTATGCCATGCAACACATGTCTGTGGGATAAAAATCCCATACTGGGTTAATATTTCTTTTATTCTGGATATACGTAATTTACAGAAGGAACAGCATTTTGAGGTAAATTATTGATGCTAACTTTGTTAAAACAGAGACGTTCAAAATGTTATCTTTGTTATATGCCCATGTGTAAAAAAACATTTTTTATAGTCTTTGACTCATATTTACAAACATAAAAGAGCTTGCAAGAACACATTAACTGACAGTTTTCTAAAACTTAATGAAGAAAAAACATGTCACGTTCATTGGCTTCTGAGCAGCTTTATTCTGATCTAACCACAATCTTGCATATTTATAAATGAACCAATAACATTTTTGTCCTGTGACCACAGAGTCTGATATATATGAGTCATTAGTTTCGCTTTCGAATAGAATATAATTTATTTGTATTCCACAGAACCTTCGTAGACCCAAGCCAAGGATGTAAAACATGTTACAGCACAAATACAAATATAAATTATACAGTTCAGACGGTAATTTATAGTCAACTACAGTATTGCCGCAGAAATAATTACACAAGAAAGTTTAAACCACTATTGCTTACATGTATTTATAATAACTGAGAATTGTTTATAACACAACTGAGAAAAAGTTACCGTTTTCTGTGAATAGTAATCGTCAATTGACAATTCTAAGGCAAAGGTTATAAGTAAAGTTATCAAAGGTTTGAATATGAAATTCCGCGCTAAAATGATGGACCTACTGTAAATTCTTGGTACCGGGAAAAAGAGTGGAAAATAGAAAGTTGATCACACCTTTCAGCGAGATCTTTTCAAGAATCGGGAACTTAGGAGAAAATAGTGACTGGATTTGAACTTGGATCTTTCACTACGACCAGAAACAAAACTCCAAATTCGGCAGTGGACATGCCTCCAGACTGTGAGGTGGTGGAAAACTCGAATCTCAAGGTGAAAGATGAAATGCACGTTGATTTAATTTTATGATAGCGGAGAAATTATCCACTACGAGTTTGACGTTCTGTACAGCCATCATGAAAATCTGTATTTAAGTTCTTAAACCCTCATATATGTTGAAGTGCCAGTATCTCAAACCTTGATCGGACAATTTTTGCGTCTTAATAATGTGTGCTTTCAAACAGTAGTTTCGTTGGAGCCATTTTTGTGTGAAAAAAGTCATTGCTGCAACATTCACTGTAGCCCTGTGTTATTTACCGGAAACTAAAAGCCTCCTTCACTTGAAGATATTTAAAGTGCTGTGACAAGACTTTCGGAACATTATTTCCAGCCTTGTTTCCAGACATCTTGGAGTTTGAATGCATTAAGATGATGACTCTCATCAAAGGTCAGTGACATGTATATTCCTAACAGAATCAGCCTGTCTGTTCATTGAATACAAGAAAGGGTTTTGGATGAACAACTGTTCTCATTAATAATCTGCAATATTTAGTTTAACTGTATTTTAAAATGTTTCTTATCATGTACCTTACATATTACACTTTTTATGTAGAGTGTTTACTGCCAGTTTGCCCAATTTTATGTAGAATAGAATAGAATTTATTTATATTCCATAGATCCTTCATAGGCCCAAGCAAAGGATGTAGAACGTGTCATAGCACAAATATAATACTTGTTTCAAATACAAATATAAATTACATAGTTATGTGGGGTAAATCACACATCTTCCATGTTCATATATTTTGTACGTTGATTTTCTCATGAACAGCAGGCTACACTTAATAGGGGCCACGTATGAGCATTTCTTGTAATTGGTGATTTTCAGTGTGATGAACCATTTGCTTACTAAATTACAGCTATAATGACATAATAAAATTAATTGTTTAATTAAATTTATACAGTTCTCATTGTTTTGTACTAACAAACGAGATTGAAGGCCATAATTGGACCACATTGCTGATGTTGGTGAATTATATTCCAGCGACAGTTTTATGATACTGGAGCTGAGTTAGTGTTGTTACGTAAAGTGTGTGCTGTATGTCCATGATATTTAAGTTTAGAAAATATTAACTTTAGTTCTAAAAATTCTGTGTGGAATTATGCAAACTAAACTTATATGTGGCCTCATTCTTTATGTTTAGAAATCTTTTATTAATGAGTATATTGGTGAAATTGTATCCAGATTATTATTGGAATTTATTAGAAGAGCCTTAAGTGCACTTTTGTGAAAGATTGTACACAAATGGTAACATTTGATTGGCCATTACGTGGAACAAGCAGCATAGTGCGTCATAACAGAACAACAATTTTAAATTTTTGGATGTGATAGTTCTATCCTTAAATAACATAATGTTAATGAAGACAGGTATTTTCTATTTAGTATTCAGATATTCAGTACTTCTAGTATTCTAATTAGAAGACATTTTTCTTGAAGATCGGCAGCAAGTTACGAGTGAAAGAAATGTATTGAAAGGAGGGAAAGTGGGGCACTTAAAATGAATGAAATTATAAAAATTATTATTTTTATTCCACAGTTTATATTACATTAAACAGTACACATATGCGAGAAGTGTTATTCTTCTCAATCTTATATTTTAACATTCTTCATGTTCTGCTTAGACTCCTTTTAAATATGGTGGCAAGCTGACGGAGAGATCTCAGAAATTGTGTCAAGTTCAAAAGACTTTGCCTTCTGCCATTGAAAGTTGTTTTAGAATAAAGAGTTTAATCTTTTGTAAGGTGATCTATAAAAATACCTACCATTTTTATATTGGGCACGTTTTAAACAAATTTATTCTTTTTCATCTTCAACTGTTTCAATGTTATGTCCTTTGGCCTCTTCTGAATTCAGCTGAATTTAGCTTTTTATTTTTTCTTTGGTATTCCCATACCCTTATCTTTTAATCTATTCTTAAAATATGTTTATACCAATTTATTTTTTGTTTCTTCATTAAGATTATAGATATTTAAATAGTTCTGTCTTTCTTTTAAAATCTAGGTCGTTGAATTCAATCGATGAAGTTAGGAATTTGTTTCAGCTGACTCAATTATTCTTCTGTATGACCAGTTTGTTGTCCGATTGTAATTCAACACTAGCGTTGCTACTATATATGTGTGTGTGTGTGTGTGTGGAAGTAGCAACGTTTTTGTAGGTAATTTAGAGTTTACTGATTGACTCTGAGTGGTGTGCTTTATTTGATAGGGAAGTTTCATGACATCAGAAGGACAAAGTTGTCGAGTGAACGCAGGTTTAAGGATTGTTTTATCGAAAGTTACGCATGGATTTGCAACTGTTCTTTTGCATGTTTCATCTAAAAAAAATACTGAACATGTTTCTATGAAATTTGATATTTTTGGATTTGTGCCAAAAATGCTAAACAGATTACAGTACATACTACACTTTAAAATATTCACATCTGTATACTAACTTTTTATAAATGCTTATATGTTTGATGTTTAGTTAATGTGATACAATTTCAAACCTACATGTGTGCACATATGAATGGATTATACACGTTTCGTGTACAGTGTTGGAATTGTTGAGAGGACCCATTGAAAATTAGCCATTATGTCATCTTTGAATTACTGCCTGGTTTATCAGATTGAAAAAGGAATAATTCTGCACACAGAAATGTAGCTATGTCATGATAATGTGAAATATGTACCAATTACTGAATGGGATATATTGATATGGTGTAACTAACCCCAAGGCTTTGGGCAAGATAGATTAGCGAGACCCCTTTTTGAGAAAATTACATGTAAAGAATTTTAAATGAATTCAGTTTTAGAATTTTAACTATTTTTAAAGATGTGTACACTTATAAAATCATTCTGGCCATACATAGAAATAGCTTTCCAGGTCTACCGTTTAATGTTGGTAAGCCACAAAATTAATGACATTTTTTATAAAATAGATAATCTATGCTGTTTCGGAGTCTGCAGTGGCCACGCGGTCTGAGGCGCGGGCCTAGTGCCGCTTGGTCGCTGGGACCATGAGTTCGAATCCCACTCAAGCCATGGATGTTTGTCCGCGTTTCTCTGTGTTGTGCTGTCCTGTGTACAGCTAGAGCCGATCCCTCGTCCAAGGAGTCCTACCAAAATGTCTATAGATCAAGCCAATGAAAAGTTGGGATCCGCAGTGCTCAGGCACTTGAACAGGTCATTCCCAGTATCCCCAGTATCCAGTATGCTGTTTCTCGGAATACTGTTCTTAGACTGGGATGTAGTTCATTAAAGAGATCATAAACATATTTAATAAAATAATTATAATTGTGATGGTTGCATAATTTTCTTGGGCAGTGAATAAACATTGTGAAGCTCAGACCTCATAACTAGGCATGCAAACCTGGACTCTTGATGTCAAATATGAGTTTATTAAATACATATTAGAAGCTCGGTATTATATTTGGACTCTTAAACATGTAACCAAACATTGATAAATGGAAATATTGCATCTAACTGGGAACAGCCAATTACAAGCATGTAAAAAAATAATTCCTCTAATTCTAGAAACATTTACGAATTTGATTCTTATCTATTGGTAACGTTCGATAATATGTGACCCACAGAATAAATACCAGTGGTGGTTCAGTTTCTATAAAGGATGTGCTTTGAAGTTGGCAGGCATGAATTGTTCAGTCAGTCATGTTGCACAGCAGTAGGACATGTGAGCAATATTTTAAATATAAAACTTCCTTCTGTCATGCAACACTATATACTGCAGCTCTGCACAAAATATTAAGTAACGATGATTAATGAAATGATAATGGATAATATTTTGGATTTGCGTGTACAAATTCTTGATCTTCATTCAAGTTTGTTTGCTATTCCTGCGTTTTATTGGTTCAAGTGGTGTGTAGCGACTTGCAATATGTATTGTTGGGGCTACAGGTAATGGGCTAGTAACGTCAGGGCATCGCGTCAGCCTGATGACTGGGCGGCCATCAACTGGGGGCTCTTCCAAGATTAGTTGTTCCTCCAGGCTAGGGCGTCGCCATTTTGGAGTGGGACTACCAACTTCTGCTCGACAGTCAACCTGTGAAAACCATTCCTTCTAAATTCAGATTCTTATAATCATTTATAAGAGGACTTATTACCACCTCTGCTCCTTTATCTGCTATTTGAGGTTAGAAAAAACTGATTGGAGATTATAATTGCATATATACTAACTAACTCCACACTTCTTAAGAAACAGATAGTTGCTCAGCTAATCAAATTTTTTTTCATATTTTACAGAACCCAAATTGTATTACTGTGTTCACAAGAGCGTGCCATTAGTCCGTACCCTAATCAAAGTTAATCCAATTTACATCCTCCCATGTTATTTTCTGAGATGCATTTTAATATTATCCTCCTATCTACAAGTAGGTTTTCTGAGTAGTCTCAAACCCTTCATGATTTTCAATTACAATTTTGTATGCACTTCTCATTTCCCTGTGTGTGCTGTATGTCTAAGGACATATATGATAAACGATTAATTACAAACAGCGTTTAATGACGTATTGTTTCAATCGTAAAATTATCAGCGTTTCTTCAGAAAGGCAAGTGGATAAGTGTGTTTATTTATTCCTGGATTTGACTTAAACTTTTCGTTCCATACATTAAAAGCAATATAAAGCTACTCACAGAGTTCCTCCTTTTCTCAAGAGGTGGCAGCATGTGGGGTTTCTTTCTTTGCCGAATCACTTGCTGAGTTGTTGATAATGCTGACGTATTTGATGAGGGTGGTTTATCTTTCATCTCTTCTGAGGAAATTTTGGCTCTGTAACATTATTTGAGATGCATTTTATGTCGATATCTGTATTTATTACATATTAAGGATGAGATGAAGTTCTTAGTAGCGTTATGAATGAATGGGTCTAGTTATTTTTCGTACTTTTAAAATAGCTTGACAGAAGTTGGTAGTTTATCACTAGTGCATTAGATGGCTCCACTGTGACCAATTAATTTACACATAGAACCAGGAAAATTTGTGGAAAACCAGTTACATATATTGTTATTAATATTTTTCCATGAGCTGCTGGCCATCATTATCAGAATTAGCAAATCAAATAGAATCATAAATGACTTAAATTTAATTGTTCTGTTCGTAATGCTGTGTTTCATTGATGTTAATAGTCCAATCTGTAAACTTGCATTTGCGTCTTCTGAATATTTAAAAGTGGCAGTTTCTATTTATAAATCCCCTCGTAAAATTTCAACATGTTTAAAGCTTTTGTACAAGCTTTAGTGCTGTTAGTGATACGTGCTAATGTTACATGCTTAAATTTTCGGGCTTCAATGGAAGGTGAATGAGCCTTGTGATAAATATTCATGTTATGCATATGTATCTTATGAATTCTTGAAAGCATTACCATATGAAAGGCGAATGTTATGAAAGAAACTCTGGGCTTACAGCATAGAAACACGCAAATGTTGACTGTTCTACGTAGATAACGTATATAATGTAGTTTAGCGTTTCAAACTCTGTTCTGTAAGCAGCTCTGTTAAAGTGTGAATAGAGATTTTAATATGATAACTTGACACAGAATGAATGTAGAAATGGAAATATGAAAATATCTGGAACTAATAATTTTTTCTGTTGTCTTGTAAGCCCATATATGTGAGACTTAGTTTTTTTTTTTTACATTGACGGATATCCTAAAAAACTGACTGACTCTCTGGAGCAGAATTTTTCGTGAGAAGCTTATAATCACTCATCTAGTGAAACATTCCCTGGCTTTTATGAAACCAAAAATTTTTATTGTGAAATGTGGTCTCAGAGCGTTGTGTTGCTGTCTAGTGTCATTTTGTTAGTATTTTCTAGAAATGTGTAGGCCTATGACGTTTCCGAGGCTCCGTATTCAGGGGGCGGGAGAGGCCACATAGATTCTACCCTTTTATATTTCCTCAAGACGAAGTCAGAGGTACTTAGTCTTCAGAACGTATTTCTCCCTGACAACGGACACAGTAGAACGAAACGTAGACCATAACAAGGATTAGGCTGTTTTTACGCCTAGAAACTTTCATTATTTATATGTGTTCTATATTTTAAATCGCTGTTACCTGAAGTATGTTGTAGAATGATAACAGGTTTGAACGTGAGACTACGGTTTACGTTTTTCGAGCTTTATATAACACCCACGCACAGCCATTTTGTATCACTTATGCACTTATCCTCAAAGCAATAGTAATGTGATAATTATAAACAAATAACCACACGTTTTTAATACACAGATCATTAAACATTGTCGTAGCTTTGGTAAAAGACAACGTGATACGTTGTCATATTTAAAATAATTCTTTGTCAGTATCAAATTGTCACGGTAAAAGATTGATTACGTCACAAGAACACTCTGGATGTACTTATATTCCAAGATATTTCTGGAAAGGAATCTAGGGAGAAGTTTTGTGAAGGCAGATATAATTTAATTCACTTTTAGAAGAAATTTTCAGCTCGTCTACGTACCTGTCCCACGCACACGAACAGTGTTCTTCCTTCCCTCCTTGGAACAGCTGTTTTGTTAGTCGAATGAATGACTGACTGCCTTAACGATCAACGAGCCTTACGTAAATGACGACGGCCACGACGCCTAGCAGGTATATACCCAAGGTGCATTGCGGCAGCGACGCCAGCGTCTCCTTGGTAACGGCTATAGGCGTTTGAAATAACAAGGGAAGTGGTTTCCAGTCTCCGTGCGCTTTCCTCGTGATGTTATGTTTTATGAGCAAAGGAGATTTTGAGCGTGTTATAAATACGCTGCTCTGAAGAGCCTGATTAATTATTGTGTTAAACCTTGTTTAAATTACGAATTGTAATAAATTTTTGAAATTTTGAGATATTTAAGGAGTTAAATTTTTTTTTAAAGTTTTAAGTATATTCTGATGTTGTTTTGTATGGGTGCGAAACATGGTCTCTCACTCTGAGAGAGGAACACAGATTGCAGGCGTTTGAGGAGGATATTTAGGCCTAGGAGAGAAGACGATGGGGCATGGAGAAAACTACATAATGACAAACTTAAAAATCTGTACTCCTCCCCCAATATTGTCAGGGTGATTAAGTCGAGAAGAATGAGATGGGCGGGGCATGTAGCGCGCATTGATGGTCTTTTATGGGACTCGAAGGTTCGTCATCGTAGGATTTGAGGTCCTCATGGCTGTCGTCTGGGTTGTAGCCTAACTACACGGCGCTACAACCCAGAAGACAGCCATCTTAGTTCGTCATCATGTTCGCAAAAGCCCGTCACTTGTCCCTGTAATGGGACATGATGAATCCAGTGCGCACTGATTATATATTTTTTAAGATCAGTTTTAATATTATCCTTCCGTCTATGCCGATCGTAGCCTCCTTAACGTCACTATTATACGTACAGGGAGTTCAGAATTTTAGTAGCGTTTGGTGTGTGGAGGTTGTGAACACGGCTTTGGCAAGTCGCTGCTGAAGTGTGTGCTTTCGTAATTTATGTATTACAAAGGTTGAATAATACTACAGAAGCATACTTTATATTTTATAACGCTGTTTTCGGATTCTGTAAAACATTTATGCGAGAACGTTTCTTGAATAGGTACGTTATTTTACTAGGGCACAAATTCCACAGTAAAATTTTTATAAACACAAGACTTTATTTTTCATTTGTGCTATCCTATTCGGCATATAATTATAATAATTTTTACAACTAAGTAATATTTCATCGGAAATTATATGCAGTATCTATAAGGAACATCCATGCTTTGTCATAAACCTATTTGTTATCCAACATACATTAACAATAAAGGTCCGTGGTCCATCTCTGGCTGAGGATAATGGATCACGGCAGGCACAGTATTTGATATCGATAATCGTTATGGTGGTATCGATATGAACATGGGGAAATATTACGCACAAACATGTTGTTACATCATCGTTAACTTCTAGATGTATTATTGTACAACACAGAAATTTATTAAAGCGTTAACCCTAATGGCTATTCTATATGTTATACTATACTAATTGTCATATGTCACCAAACTTAAGATTAGTAACGTTTTCCACGTACAAATACAAACACGTTTATCACAACGTACAGATTACACATATTGTTGGAACGTCTAACAGACACACATTTAAACATTCGTCCTAAGGTACAATTTTCAAAATTTCACAGCAAAATAATATTTTTTTGTCGGTCTGTATGCGTGCAAGTGTAACTGTGAATAATTCTCGTAAAAAAAAAAGTTGCTACATTATTTTTCACCAAACAAATTCGAATTTTGCATCATCCACACATATTTTGATGTGTAACATGCTTCATATTATATCGATTCGTGCCAGTTTGGACTATGTCACAATTCATATTTTACACGTTTGTGTGTACTTTTAACATTTTTTTTGCGTGTTACATATTATAATTTAAGAAAGGTACAAAGGCTTCACTTTTAATTAAACACATCGAAATTTTTTTTCTAAAGAATTTTGATCTTGTGGTAATAAAGAGGAATATGATTGTGTTTCAGGGGCAAATAAAAGCAATTTAATTCAACCCTTTAAAGCCAAAGCTCGTCTAAATAATATTTAAGGACTCAGTCCGTACCGCGAAGTAAACACAACACTTCACCATTAAGAAGATCAACTGGTTAACGCTGTTTAAGGAAGTAATCGCTGTGTATAATTAGAATTATATGAAACCCATACGTACTCTGAGTAGGCATCTAAATAATATTTAAAGATTCAGTCCGTACCGCGAAGAAAACACAACACTTCACCATTACAAAGATCAACTGGTTAACGCTGTTTAAGGAAGTAATCGCTGTTTACAACGAGAATCATACGGAACTGCATCATTGATTGTGTATGGAATAGTTAAAAAATATAGAAGTTGCTTGTATCCGGTCTAATGCTAACAGAATGATAATGTAAAATTTATAGGACATAACAACACAGGTTACAGACATTTTAAATCTAATTTATAACTTGCAGAAGTGGCAACACGAGAAACAGCTGTATACTCGTACATAGATTTTTTAACACATAGGCTGTAATAATTTGTCAATTTCTTATATACACAAATGCTGATTGCGCATGGATTACAGAATTAATATTATCCTTTTAATTCTTGTGTGATAAATACAATCCATGGATCCAGGATTAAGATGACGAAGCACATTTCATGTTTGTAGATGCTAGCCAATCGAAACAAAGGTCTACACAATATTTCATTATCCTTAGCAGTTAATATTTCATGTCATCTGGAACACGAAATGTAGGTAATATTGACCGCGGTTTTTCTGACTAAATATCTACAATGTTGCCATTTCACTGTGAAAAATTGTAATCATTATATCAGAAAAACATATTCGCGCATATTATTACAATTATTTATCCCAGCTAATGTAAACGTTCAATTTTTAATTTTATATTATTTTAACACGAATTTATATTTTATATGTCTGGCCTTTAATAGATTTACGTTGTCAGGCTGAAATTGTAAACACCAAATCGACACAATTATGAATTTACGTTTAATAGCTTAGTAACTACACATATATTTATAGGTTTGACATATGATATTGAATCATACGTCAAGATCAAACTCTACACAGATTATTAGAATGCATTATACAAAGCATTTGACTCCATGTTATATGAATAAATATAAAATTAGTGTGTGATGTTTATTACATTCACTGAAATATTGATGTCCTTAACTTTGATTGTATAGTTGGAAACTTATATTAAACATTTTAAGCGAGTTATATAAAAGATTTGATCCTTCTTAAAGTTTATACAAACATTTTTTTAATTACAAGTAGTTGATAATCTAATAATCTGTTCTTTTCGAAATATCACGAAATGAACTTCCAATTAAACATGATATCGTTGTTTGTTTAATACAATTATGATAAATAATGTGGATTATGATATCGAGTATGTCTGTACTAGAAAAAAAAAAACTAAACGTTTCCGCGAAATCGATTACCCTACCTTGTTGGTCCTTTATATATGCTTTACCCTAAGATCTCATAGCGGTTTTAACGCGTAAAAGAGCAAAGAATTATCAAAGATTGCAACGCAGTTGAGGAAATGTGCTCTAACAGAAGGAGATATACATATAAATCTTAACAACAATTTCTAAGATTTGAACTGAACACGACGAGCTATTGTTATCACAGAAAGCGACGTGACTTTGTAAATAAAGAAAGGAATAATAATTTCTGTAATCTTGAGGTTACTGGACATTTATAGTCGAACACATCTTATATCCTTCTATAATCGTAGAAACGAAGTAGTTACAAGTTACAACAATGCATTGAGGTAGTGAACGGACAAGCAGCTGGACAATTGACTGTCGCCGAAAGCTGCAGTTGTTTAATAGATTGGGAAATAATCACAACAATGTAAGCTAGTACTTAAGCCAGTAAACGTGCTGAAATATTCTATTATTTTTTTTACTAAAAATGCACTATACGGATTTATGCATGATTATAACTATTATTGCCTATCTACACACGCCTAAAGCGTCTAATTAATTTTTATAAAGTTTGAAGCTTTAACGGCGACTGAATACAATGAAGAATTTATACAGACTATATAAGCTGTGTCAGGATGTAGTGAATTCGATTCGAAGGCTGTCTGTACCTCCATCATCAGGGACTGTTCTTGAAACCCAACTTCATGCACATTCAACAGAAGAAAAATCCTAAACGAAGAACTTGTAGGATGTTTTTAGGAAAGTAATTAAATTATTCTTACGTATAATAAGTAAAGTTACGTATAATCTCTGCTTTACCATATATGCACTTATTCTTTGGGTCCGAATTATGTCTTAATTTTAGACTTATGATTTACAAAACCTAGATTGACAGAGGCGTACGTATTGTATGGGCTCATATGTATAATTTTAATTGTGTTTGGAATTATTTGTAGCAGACTTAAGGAACAAACCTCGACCTGTATGTTCGTATTAAAGATTTAAAATTTGTTTTCAAAATTGGCTCGAAACCAAGACGTACAGACCGACCGACCGTTGGTGGTAAAGTTATTTGAACTCACCTTTTACGTACTTCCTGATGATGGAAGCAGAGACAGTTTCCGAAACTTTGAAAACACGTTTCATACTGTCAAGGCTGATCGCCTGAGAAGACCTCATTGCGTCTAATTAACGTGTTGCTGCTGGTTCTATGTACATTGATTGTTTTCAGCATAAATTGAATAAGTCAGGGTGCTGAAATGTTCTTTATTCAGCGGAGATATTGAAAGCGTGGCAAACTTAATAGAGAAGGTAGTTTGGAAATTTTATATATTATTACTGTTCGCACGTTTCCGTGATCACATCCAAGGACAGTCTAAAAAATATATATATAATAATTAAAAAAACTGACGTGTGCTGTCTCTCAGGACTGAGTTTTCGGGCTTTGTCAATAGGTTTAAAGGTGGAAATCAAATTTCTGGTCATTATACGATTTTGAGATGCAACAAGTACATTATGCAATTATTCTGAATTATCTTACTGCAGTACCCTGACTTTATGTGCTTAATAAACGTAGTTTACAAACTTTAATTCCACTAAAACACTGATTTTAACATATACATACAACATTTTTTGGACTTTAGTTTAATTATAACCCTGTGGTTATTTAAGATACGAATAAAATTAACATTTAGGCTTATGGGCCAGTCTGTAATAAGCACAGCTTTCGGGCAGTGATTATACACAATATCATATAACAGAAAATAGTATTTTTCAAGTTTTGAAATGTTGACTCTTGCACTTTGCCTTTCTTGTAAGGAACACATTTTCTGCTGGTAACCTCGATGTTACTCTGTCTTTGATGCACCTTAAAATAGACGTTTCGGGCTGCTGTGGGTAGTTAAAGTTGGTGTCTGTAAGTACATCACTACAGAAGTATATTTTTCCATCAAAATGTAATGTGTAGATGAATACCAAGTATATATATATTTTACATCCCTTAACTTTATAGCACGAAAAAATAATTTATAGCGTCGTTTACATTTAAAATATGAAGAAGTAACTAGTGCAGTACAGCGTTATGTTATTAAACAGTACACATTAATCCGTTTAGTGCAGTACAGCGTTATGTTATTAAAAACGTCACGGGCAAACAGTACACATTAATCCATCATATAAACTATATTCGCACTGAAACACCCAATTTTGAATCGCTGAAGATTTTCTTTTGTGAGCGTTAATACGCGTTTTTCATGAGCGCGCACTCGGGCGTTCCTACCGTCAAGCAGGACCGACCCATAACGCACAAGTTCGCTTCACGGTTGCGCTGTTTAGGAAACACCCTGTATAAGATACATGTAATTCCCGTTTTATCCGCTGTTTCTTAAATGTATGATAATAACTATTCTAATATTTCCTTAGTTTCTAAATATTATATTTATATAGTTTGTAAACGACATGCAAATACGGCTAGCAATAATTTGTAAGAATTTAGCTTTGTTTAATAATAACGTTTCTGCCACACACTACAGAATATTGTTTTATGGTTATGTTGTTTAGAACTCACATTTCATTGGAAATAATGCAAATTCGGAAATTAATACAGTTGGATGAGCAGTTATCAATATCAAATTAAATGTCATTATTCTCCACATTTAATAATATGAACACTAATATAGTAATTTATCAGACCAGTTTTAATTACTAATTATACTATACAGAAAACATTTTTAGTTATATATCGTACGTTTATAGTTTGTTCATTGTAAATCTTCATGTTAATGAAAGACAGCAAATGCATCACTTAGTTTTACAGACATGTTATTGGCTACAGTAACAATTAAGATCTATTCATAAGAAGAACGTATAATATTTCTACGTCACAACATCATATTTTAATCTAGATTATGTTGTATAGAATTCATTACGATAACAACACAGTAATAATTGAAGTCGGATTGAAATATCTGACATTATTGCATTCAGTTCTCAGTGTTGATGGAATTATTGAATTTTATTAACTGCAGTGTTGAATTATCTATTTTTTGGGGGTGCAAAAGTTTCGTTATTCTTATAAATATTCCATTTGATTTGGTAAATTATTCATAAAAAGTCTATATTATACTAGGGAGTTGATTCAGCGCATTGTTTAATTCTATAATTAGCGTTTATTTTCATTGAAGTTACGAATATGGAAGTTACATTCATTATGAAATTATTTAACGACGGTTTATGATATAAATAAACTACGTAGAAATGAATAAAATTATCGAAACTGTATATATATATAAAGAGCATTGCAGAAATTCTGTCGTGGCATATTTTAATATCTACTCTTGCATTTAATTAAATAGTGTCATTAAAAATCACGCGGATCTTGACGTTATTGAGCTTGGAGTCTCAAAACGTTTCTTTGAAGTACTAGATAAATCCTGATTTGTTGGAACAACTATTTAGATGATGTTTTGTGTAGTAGGGACTTTAGTACGAATAAAAAATTATTAAGTTACAACGTATTTAATTCTGTAACAATTTCATGGGAGATATCTATAATCTTGTGTCTCTTAATGCCAATATTATCCAGATGTCTCGGACAACTTCTAAGTTATTGTTGTGTAGTTAACAAATTCATAGTGCAGTGCAATATTCAGCCAATCAGTAAGTTGCCTGGCCACTAAATTCTGTACAGTGGAGAACCTTCTGTATTTGTGTGTGTGTGTGTGTGTGTATATATATATATATATATATATATATATATATATATTTGGCGGGCTTAGGACTGTAATGGCATCCGAAATCAGTTCTCTACCTTCCACGCTATCATTTCGGTGAGTCTGTTTGGGACCCCGTTATATTTCACGGTTTATTTTACTTGGCTTACATGTTTTTGTATGTAGTGAAGAAACATTTAATTCAACCCTAATATTTTATGAGGTTTCGGATTTGAAAAACGGTGTTCGTATCTGCGGTTAGCAACAGATGGTTTTTGTCGTGTGATTCCTATCTCATGCTCACTTCAAAACAGACTCATCCGTCCCATGAATAAAATTTTTTCCATCATTTCTGTAATTCTGTAAATCTACTGCAGGAGGTAGGGGGCCTTATTAATTCATTTTCATTAGTGACTTAGCTGTATTGTTTATAAAATGGAACTGTCGGGGGCCCTGAAAACAAATGCTCTTTTTTTTTAAAATGACATTAAAGTGGGAACAGATAAAATTTTTGCCTTTAAATAGGCTAATAAATTTAAATAATAATTTCCACGTTTTATAACAATAACTGTTGAGAATTACATATTTTTAAAGTAACTGTGGGTCATCACAGTTGTTAGCCAGACGTGGGAAACAGTGGTTTTGCGATCAGCATTGTAAACCACGTGTCCAAGCATCTCCCAGCAGTTACCATGACAACTATATTAAGCGTATCGTAAATATTATCCTATTAAGTCGAAAATTATTTAACAGCGTTTCAGTAGTAATGGTTATAAATTTATGGAAAATAGTTACACTGTAATAGAAATTCTTCTATTATAATAATACAGTGACAGCTTCATTTTGACACCTGAAGAAAACTTGAAACCTGTGAAAACAGGACCGGACGTTAAAATAACAGGACAGTCCCTGATACTGTGAAATATAAATGCCATTGGTTTGTGTTTTAAAACATTTTTTATGCGTCTGTTAATTCGTGTTCACGATATGAAGAAAAGGGTAGCCAAAATTAATCTTCATTCAACAAAAAATTTAAAAAAAACAACAAAAGAATAAAGTAAAGTATGACTTGACGGCCGGCCGGTTAGTTCGCCTGTTCTCATGCCGGTCGATTCCGAGAGGTGAAAGTGACGCTTGATTAAGTTTGGGCCGACTTACTGTACAGACTGAATATTACACTGTTATGTCATGATACTTGGCGTTTTTTGTTGCATTTGTATTGCGAAGGAGACGCTCGTCCTCCGGGGCCTAGACGAGCCACTCTGTTCCTCCCCAGCTGCACAGCACGTCCAGTCTAACCTCGGACTCTTCACTGTTGCGAACAAGTCAGACGTGAGTTCCAGTGCCGTACGTAAGGTTCACATTTACGCGATTCTCCTCAGACACATCTTCCGGCTTGATTATTTTTGTCACACGCTGCAAAAGATACATAACTAATTAATAAGGATAATATCTAGGAAGTCCGAAGCGTTTCCTCCTTCACTCCACTTCCTCAGCCCTCAAGTCTCAAGATTACAGTCGCGGACTATAGTCTGGTAGAGGTTTATCTACGTTTCAGGGGTCCTTGCTGCCTCTATCATCAGGGTTATGAGTGATAGAGGCAGCAAGGACCTCTGAAACGTCGGTAAACCTAAACCAGACTACACCGCTGGGAAAACATCAAATCCTACAACCAAAAGGTTACACAGCATCACACACGCATGCAGGTATTTATGTGAAGTTCCCTTTATAAAGTACGATTTTGGTAAAAATTAGAATATTTATACAAAGTTCAGTTAAACTCCCCAGTATCAAATTTCGTGAAAATGCGTTCATCGGCTGAAAAGTTGTTATACATAGACGGACGGACAGTTCATCTGTGTTCGACTGCAGTACCTGGATGAAGTTGCCTGGTGTGATAATAAACTTGTAGACTATGTAGAGAGGGATGCAGAGCAAGGAGGATGATGTCAGGATCCACCCCACCATGATGGTCCATGCAGGATATTTATACTCCCCTTGCAACATCTCTTCGTTACCAAGGAGAGAAAAGATGAATATCACCTGTAAGAGAGGAAAAACGATTGGGAAGTTCATGACAAAGAACGGAAAAACCACTTCTGAAAGGATATGAAGAATGCAGTGTGAAAAATTTAAGTAGGAGATTAGTGACAAATAGTCTGTTTGGGATCCGATATCTTAAAAGTATAAAATCACTTGATTCAAAATAAAAAATACAATTTCGGTCAAATATTTTTGTGTTTTCGTGCGTTATGTAACTAAAAAATTCCCGTCGAGGACAGGATAATATGAAATAATAAACGGACAGTCATGGATGTTAGCATAAAAGTCTCATAACACCTTATTAACATTACCACGATAAGATTATAGCACGCAAATTCATAAATATTATCTCATTACGCCCCAAATCCCTTAACTGCATTTCCATGGCAACTCCCTTAACAGCAAATGATCACCAACCAACCAACAAACAAAGCAACCATCCAACACTTGTTTATTATATGGACAAAATAATAGTCCTATAATGGTTGGTGACTTGCTGAAGCCTCAAGCTGTGACTTACCAGGAGGAAGACCGGGCTGATGTAAGTCCAGCAGACCCGCCAGAATATTCCTGGTGGGTGACCGATCATCTTCTCAATGTCATGCGAGAAACGGTCAACGCCGTAGAACCAACATACACCGGCCGCTTCGACAAAAACCACGAACAGAATGGAGATTCCCGGGCCGTACACGTTCAGAAGGTTCACCAGGTACACTCCGCCCTAAAACAAGATTTTATAGAGGTATAAGTTGTAATTATATTACGTCAATTGTTATGTCTCCTTGGATGGAAGATATCACCGTCAGACTTACGTAAAACAACTGAAGACAGCTGAAACGATACGTGGCCAGATACACAGCAAGGATACTTGGCGACTGTGCCGCTAGGACTGATAATAGCGGCAACCGACGCAGCGATCACGCATAGCGGAATGACACGGCTGCCGGCACAGCCCCCAAATGTCCATACTGTACATGCAGGATTGGAATCCGTTATCTAAGAGTTCGAACATTTCAAAACCGTGTTTTTCACAGACCCTTCACGACGGGATGAAATTAATCCTCTTCAAGATATTTAACGGTAATTTTCTTGTGGAAGGTTAGGTATCTTTCACCACTATTTCTCTCTTGCTGCCCCCAAGGTATATTGAATAGCTACATACATGTATTAGATTTAAATTTAATATAGCCGTGTATCTTGTATCCGCAATTGGTTTTCGATATAGTGATCGTATCTAATATACGTTTAAAGTTTAAACGAGCACTTTTATGTATCTTGTATCACAAAGTCGGTAGCAATAAAGCGTACGTATATGGGCAAGATAGCGACATTCTGTGGGCTAAAACTACCTTATGAGGTAATCTGTTGGCTCAATGTTCTCCCAGCCCTTGTCTGAATGATTTGAACCGATCGATGTCTCGCGCCTGGTACACAGTGAAACTGGATGTAATTTTGTTAAATACGATTTAGTCGGTGAATTTTAATTCTGATATTAAACATACTCAAATTATAAATAATGAACTATAGTCACTTACATGATATCTTTTTAGTGGTCCATGTATTTGATTTTTCCTAAATCAACGCCAGAGTTACTAAATATAGAAACTCGCGAAGTCGTGCTGGCAACTGAAGTTAACAGCTTCGCACATTCGTAACCATAAAAGAAGCTCAGTGGTAACTATGTGTACCACCTTTTACAGTATTTATCGGTTTCATACGAACATCAGTGTAAAAAGAGATTATTTTCTTAAACAGCATTAACCAATTTGTCATTGTAATGGTTAAATGCTGTGTTTTCTTTGCGGTACGGACTGAATTATTAAATATTACTTCCGCATTAATATCGAAGTATCGCTGCGAACCGGAATGAATTTTTAACTTTTCATATTTTACTTAATTATTTTCCATAACTGAACCATGAACGAACCACGACAAAAACAATTGATCATACCACTAACGAATAAAAATTTCCAAAATTTAAACTTATGAAATGTACACACCGTGTAGATATTTCTTGGTCATTAAATTCTGTTGACTTTTATTCAATACGCATAAAGATTTATCCATTGAGACTAGAATAAATAAGCATTTTTGAATGTTCAGATACGAGAGTAGCAAATTGATATACCCAGGCTGTTTATTTAAAGAAGCAGCAGGGACCTTTTTCATTGCTGTGTGTGAATAGAGCAGGCAAATATTTGCCTTGTAAACGAACCACATTTAACAGTGTAGCACGAACTTATGACGCCCGTAATTCTTAGGGTATAATAATTTCAATAGCTATATAAACATTTTCAATTAACGAAGACTAAAAAAAATTTAATTTGAAACTGCGCAGAAATCAGGCGGTAGAATACATTCTTGATTTTTAATTTGAAATAGCGATCCGTCGAGCAGGGGCGTACTGCAGCCAGCACAACGGGTGGTCAGCTCCCAAGGATTTCAATTCCGTCCCATTCAACATTGTAACATGAACGAGTAATGAAACCAAGTTTATCGAGACGAAAAAAGATGGGGTTTGACGCAGAAAAGAAGCTTTCGGGCGGCCGTGTTGGGTTTGTAAACAGAATTAACGGAACAAAAGTTGGCTTCTACGCGGACATCACCTATTTCTGCGAAACCTCAGTAGCAGAGCAAATTGATTGGCTGCAGTCTGATTGCTGAATTAAATTGACTCTGTTTGATCTCAGAATAACATTGGAATCCTTTTAGCGCGGTTAAAAGGAGTCGAGGCGTCTGTCTTGCGGTGGAGTGAGGCTTGCACAACGAACCTGCCAGCAGAGTGATGCGCGCTCTCATGGAACATTCATGTACTAGTGATAAAGGGGCGAAGACGCTCGGTAACAACAATGAGATAAAAGGATAGAATTATTCAATCAGGGTCATTTCTCTTTTCCCCTGCCTCTTTCTAGCACTTAGCCGTGCACTGGCCCGGATTATTTGGTTTTGGTAATGCTTCAGCCATTATCATACGCATTGTTTTTCTCTCTTGGGATTCGTGGCTGAAATTCAGCCACCTTTGGTTTTTATACTTCTGTAAATGCGTTCTCATTTTTCCGCCCTTTCGCAATGGCTGTATGGCTGTGGGTTTTTTTTTTTCGTATTCGTTCTTTGATGGCTTTAGTTTGATTCATGGTTATTTCTTATACTTCAAGCTAAATTGCACTGACCATATTACGTGTGTACCTGAAAATCACGTGAAAAAGAATTAATTAAAGTCTCCGCACTAATACGTTATCTCAATTATCAGCCATGTCTCAGAATAAAGAACGAATTTAAACACAGGAAAAAAAAGCAAAGAACATTGGTAACCAGTTGTTCCTACATCAGAATTCGGTAAATTTGCATTTTTCCTGCGGAGTGTGTTTATGTTTTTATAGGATTCTTAGAATAACAGTGAATATTTCCTTAAACGGCGTTAACCAGTTGATATTTTTAATGGTAAAGTGCTGTGTTTTCTTTGCGGTACGGACTGGATTCGTAAATATTATTTAGACGAGCTTCGACTTTAAAGGGTGAACCAGTTGATCTTTGTAATGGTGAAGTGTCGTGTTTTCTTTGCGGTACGGACTGGATTCGTAAATATTATTTAGACGAGCTTCGACTTTAAAGGGTGAACCAGTTGATCTTTGTAATGGTGAAGTGTCGTGTTTTCTTTGCGGTACGGACTGGATTCGTAAATATTATTTAGACGAGCTTCGACTTTAAAGGGTGAACCAGTTGATCTTTATAATGGTGAAGTGTTGTGTTGCCGGGTTTACAAGAATCCGCTGCTAGTCCTTGTCCTGTACCATATTAATCCAATACCCACAATTTTACCTTACTTTTTACGCTTAGGTCTTCCAAATAGTATATTCTCTTCACGTTTTATGACCAAATTTTTGTGCATTTATAACCTCTTCCACGCTTCTTATATTCCCAACTCATCTGATTGCCATTTTTTCAACTAATAGTCGTAATTAACAAGAATACAAATTTTAAATTTTAAAGTTTAGTTCTCCATCCTTCTCTTACGTCCTCGTATGTACAGACATTGTGTTCAGATCCTGTTCAAATTCGCTAAATCTAATCCGTCACTTAGAGCGAGAGACGAAGTTTAATACATATGTAAAAAGAACAGTTCAAATAGACATCTTTTAATGTTTGAATCTTCCTTTTTTTTAGTTTTTAGACGGGAAGACAAAAGATTATGAACTTATTGGTAGCAATTTCTCCCTCGATCAACTGTTTCAGACGTTAAAGTTCTTACGGCTGTTTGTAGATGGCGTTACTTACGTAAGTAGTAGTAGGCAGAGCGCAAATGTAGATGCCGATAAGCAATACCGCTACAAAGATCTCTCTGTGTCTCCCTAGGAGCCTCGGATACTCGTCACAGAGCGCCGTTATCATAGCTTCCAGACCACCAAATGTGCTGTCTAGACCTTGAAGCAGATGGAGAATATTAGCAGAAATATTTACACACAGACAAGCAATCGTAAAATTTAAATGGAGAGGGAGGGACGTTTCGTAATAGTTTTGTTTCTTATCTGATCAACCGAATAATAAGCAGTGTGAGAATTATACATTAGTTTGATTACTATTTATTATGTTAGTAAGAAAATATGAACTTACCCAGTGTGATGAGCATGAGGAAGAAGATGATGGACCAAAAGACTGAGCCAGCCATTGTGGCTATCGCCTCTGGATACACAATGAACACCAGACCAGGTCCTGTAAAAAGACATTCTCTGTACTGAACACTGTAAGTACAAGTAACACTTATTAAGGACTTACAGGGCACTGTACGTTCCGACTTGCAGTTGTTTTATGTAAGACGTATGTTTTAAAATGTCATAGGTCGGAAAGCTGAAGGGATGAAATCTGGGAATAAATTGGAGTATTAAAATGTTCAAGAAAATTCAGAAGTGAATCACTCTGTATCTCAAAGAAGTGGGATACAATTTTGTGGAATGGATTCATCTAGTTTACGATAGTTACCAGTGGTGGGCTCTTTTTAACATGGCAATGCAATTTCAGGTGCCATAAAATTCGTGTATTATTTTACCAGCTGAGCGAATATCAGCTTCTAAAGTATTTTGGGCCATGCAATTTGTGTGGTGATGATGATATTTATGTAATTTGAGTGAAATCGCGGTAAAGTTCTTCGTATTCTGGTGATACCGGGTTCACATATCTGCCCGAAGACTGGTTATCTCTCCTGGGAAATGCTAGCGCGGTACCTTAAATTAGGCCACGACCACTTCCATATAATTTTCCATTTTATAATCATCCGACGCCATAGCCTGTAGTCTGAGCTACGGACATCGTCGTCGAATGAATTACTGCGGTAAATTAATTTGTTTTGTGTTGGAGTGACCGGTGCTTACCTTCGAGGCCCACTTCCTGGACAGTCTTGCGCTGTACGTGGGCCATGTAGCCGAGCACAGAAAATATGACGAATCCAGCGAGGAAGCTCGTGAGACAGTTTATACTGCTTGTGATAATGGCGTCTCTGCGGGTCAGAACATACTTTATAGCGGTGTGAATGACATTCAGATACGAATAGATGGTCTAGCCCAATAGAAAACACCAGGAATGTCCATTATACAGGGTGATTCAAAATAGCAAAGTACGATTATTTCAGCGGTATGTTATCAGACTTCCCTATCTTCAATGACCTCGACTGACTCAGGATAACTTCGGAGGACATGGATTCCTATTCGAAAGTTGTTCTCTGTGAGTCCCTCTATACGCGCCTTCAGTTTGGCACTAATCTTTTGAATCATCCTGTATATATTATAAATTAAATTTGTACAGTGCAGTCACATATATATGTAGATAAACTATTGCCAGGTATTACTTTAGAAAAAAGAAACTCCGATAAAGGCATGCTATTAAAAAACATCATGATATTATTTAGAGTCGTCAAACAGTGGGTCACAACACGTGATAGGAGAGGATTCTACCCCGCAGATTTAGGTTAAACGTTTTTCCATAACGTTAGTATCCACGACGTCAAAACTCAGAATCCTACAGTCGATAATTATCAGAGGTATTTATATATATATATATATTTTTATATATGTCGAATGTACGTAACTAAGAATACGTGAAGACTCTCAGATTCGAACTTATAAAGAGCTTTCTAAGCTGGAAATTAGCGAGCTTCTGGATACCGATGCATGCTGCTTTTATAAGGTGGATATTAACATCAATCTATAGAAAATTATATAAACTTAAATATAATTTCTTAAATGCAACTTTTTGTCAGATGTTTATCAGATTTCAAATGATGTTTTCTTCCAGACAAAATCTGATAAACATCTGACAAAAAGTTGCATTTAAGAAATTATATTTAAGTTTATATAATTTTATACACCTGAAGATGGTTCTTTTAGAACTGAAACATGTCGTGTAAAAAGTGTTGTTCTAATGTAAATCGAACATTTCGATAGAGAACATCATTTTAAATATTTAAATGTTAATTATAGTAATATTTTAATATTTAATAGGAATTTTATTGTGATTTGACTGACAAGATTTAAAACAAATATATATTTATCACAATATGACGCAACTGTATCATCTATAGAAAATAGTTTGAGTGAATACAATCCATAACACTTACGGTAATTGTAATTGCGATCATTCAAAACTAGTAAATGTGCGAATCAGGAGAGGAGCGTTCCTGTTAACTGTGTTAACCTGGCTAACACTTGTGATGTGTGTTGCTAAAATTTTCACTGGATTTTACTAACAGTTTTAAACACAAGTCACGAGCCTAACACTGACGTAACACTTACTCCTATCATACGTTACGCTGCAAATAACTATATAAAGTTTTACTTACCTGTAGCAATTATTGTTGAATTTGTTATAACTTGACAAAGCCAGAAGGGTTCCGAACCCTGGACCCAGAGAGAAAAAGATTTGGGATGCTGCATCTGTCCATACCTACATCGGAGGATCGTGGTTATTTCCATTACATTTTACAATAAAAACTGTCAAGATCTAAGACAAAACAGCAACAAATACAATGACAATTATGAGCACAGTGTCAAAAGAAAACTGTCGAAATAAATAAATGAAACCCGAGTCCCGAACCTTTTTTCATCGTTATAAACCAAGGGGCAGAATTTAGCAAGGGCGTCCGACGAAACGGTTTAAGGAATAATTTCAACCCTTGTATCGGAAACAAGACAAGAACTGAGACGTTTTCGTTGTACTTTTTAATATTAATGGTGAAGTTTATACATGATGAATCGTGATTATGTCCTGATTTAAAGAAATTATAACTCTGAAATAAACAAGACTGTAGATAATGAACACTTATAAAGAATTTAAATTTAAAAAAAAAACAAATTTTAAGTTTGCGCCAATATCACCTTTCTCGTATCTTATCCGTTATCTTTGTTTATTTCAGAGTTGAAATATATTTAAATCTGGACCTAATTTTGACTTTCTCTGTTTCTGCGGGAAGTTATCTTAAGATTGTCTTAAATGCAGTACCGGTTGTGATTTCAATGTACTCATCCCTTCATATTTATTGCATTAGTTTAAAAATCCAGTTAAAATTTAACAAAGAATGATTCTTTCCATCTGTTCTATTTTTTCTTAACTTGTAGGACGAACGGGCAGTGCCTGGGAACCTTCATAGCCATAAATTTACCTCTACCCTACCGCCTTCGTTAAATGTAGTGACTCTTAGCTCTCTCAACTTTTTCTTCACTCTCGTTTGTTTAAAGCTTGAAATTGTCTTATAAAACAGACAAGACGGGTCTCAGTGGTGCATTTCCACGTGGTCTGATCGAGTTTCTTTATTCGCTGTGGACGTACTTTGGATTCCTTAAGTTTGTGCCACTGTGGCGTGAGGTAATACTGGATCCCCTCAGTTGCCCCTGGTAGCATGCAGCCCCTCACGAGCAGGATGAACAGGACGATGTAGGGGGCCAGGGCCGTCACCCAAACTGCCTGTAACACAAGAGGCCTCCGTGAGACTGAAGACCTTTCGCGATTTATAGGTCATGTGACGTTGGATGCCGGGCATTGTGAACTCAAGAGGAAGCGATGTGGAGGGACTGAGGAAAACCACGAAGGTGTAAGTCATACAAGGCGAATTTCGAATTCGGGTCTTTCGGAAAGGTTGATATTGTTTGTCGAAACAGATTTTGAATTATGCAGTGATTATCTCCCTGGGTTTGGGAAAGTTTTTACCGTATTATGCCCGGGATAAGTCTCATACAGTAGCAACTGCAATTATTTTTATCCGTATTTGATTCACGAAGTTTTGAACTTGAGATTGAAGATCATACAATGTCTACTGGGATGTTCAGCCGTTTAGTTCACCGGTGTTTCAGAAGTTTTCGCTGCCTCCGTCATGAGGGAGTCATCGCCCTGATGATGGGAGCAATAACTACCTCCGAAGCGTCGGCAAGCTTCTTGGAGAAAACTCATCGTTATACTTACCGCCGCGAGAATAAGGAACAAGGAGAAATGTTGGATACAATTCTTATGAAGTAGATAACAGTGAAAATTGTCTACGTAAGAGTCAGGTGTTGGCTTGGAGCTCTGGTTGGTAAGTGATCGTTTGTTGTTAAGTGATTTTTAGCGTTGTGCAATAATATTTATGAATGTTATTTTTATAACCGTTCTCAAAATATGGTAATACTGTTTCGATATTTTTTGGCTTTTGGGATATATTTATGAATACGCGTGTTATACTCGTTGTCATGGTGATGTTATTAAGGAATTTTGGGCTTTATGGAATAATATAACTGTATGTTTACTACCTCAGATTTTTCCATAATATTTGACAGGAAGTTTAAAATATGTTCGATAATTCATCTTTACAAATAGGTACCTTAGAGTAATAAAATGTATTCAACTACAGTGAACATTCTTCATTCTTAAGAGGATGAATTAATGTGGAGTTTCAGCTAAGGTAATGTTTTATTTCCAGCCTGGATCATTTCCGCGGAAATATGATCAGTACCTAGCGATTTATAAAGTTTTTTTTTAAAATTTAATTTTCACCAAAAATTTATTTTTAATTATTTTTATCTTCAACATCATTATGTTCTGGAACACGTCCAAAGTAATTCTATCGTTAACATTATAATGTACAGCATTCCAGAAACAGCAGATAAACATGAATTCAGAACTGCATCTAACTTCTTCAGTGCTAAGTTACGCCATACTAGAATACTGAAACCATTTCCACGAACCGAGGCTTTGCTGTTTGCCAGAGAACACCCCAGTCTCGTAGACCTCTGTATAAGTTTTGTGTAAGTAAACAGCAAGTTCAACTGGAGGGAGGCGAAAACTCGGTCTCAAGTTGAAATATTCCAACTGGTTAATATGGAAGTGAGCTCTAAGGTTTGCCTGAGTTTCTGACAAGTATATACATTAGCATAGTGCAGCTTTATGCTTACGTTAGGGGTGTCCTAAACGCTGTTTCTCTGTTAGGAAGCCAGTATTTTGATTACATTGTGTCTGTAGTACCTGGGCACGCGTACGACTAGGACGGGAGGGGGGGGAAGACATAGTTTTCAAATTTTACATTTCTTTCTAAGTCTGATTTATAAAATAGTCTCGTTTCTCATGATGAATTATGCATGATTACTCCATTACCTACATAAATTTAGTTCCGTGATACTAGAATCATGTAAAATATTTATCTTAAATATAAAATCCTTTGGTACAGTGTCATCTATTTGTCTGTGATCTGATTACTCGGTACTGTAGTGCAAAAGTGACCTATGGTCACCGTTATTTCGTAGTATGGAAACGATTTAATTTAGAAAGCCATCATCATACATAGCACCGTCTCTCTCATTTTATGTAGTTAGGCGTTTTCCAAGTGATAGTACAGCAGTGTTAAGTAAGCCAAGAATCATGGCGTACTTACGCTTTGTAGCTGAATTAAATACAAAGTTGCTATTGAGACATTATTAAGGTGGCTAATAAACTGAATAAATTTTCAGGAAGTACTCCATTAAATTACCCTTTAATGTAACTCAGTTGGAAATCAAAATTTTACCAAATACATTAATTAAATGTTCCGGCAAAAGGTCCTTTACTTTGAGCGTTTAATTACTTTATTGTACCGTAGTGTCTCTCTGAAATGCACTTAAAATGACTGTACTCCTAAACACGAGGTGTGTTGTTAACATATTTTATTTAATTTCGTAACAGTTTAATTACAAAAATGCCTGCCAAGCGACGTTTTCAAATGTAGATCTTTCCAATGAGAGGAAGTTAACACACCTCTGTATTCAGTTGTAAGAATTAAATCATCTTACGTTGACTGATTTTTGAGTCTTAAAAAGCGTGATACTGGCAGGACACGTATTACGCATGGTGTAAACGAAGAGATACTTGCAGAATTTTTGTCTCACCTTTCCTGTGCTTCTTACTCCCTTCCACAAGGAGAAATAGACGAGCAGAAAAACAGCTAAGACGCACAGGGCCAGTGACCACTTAACAGGGCCCATTCTGTCTAGCCCGTCGGCTCTGTGTTGCTCCAACACACTCCGTCTGAAACATAAGACGTACGACAATTTTGTTCAGTGATCGGGAAACATCAACTAGGTACAAGTCGCTAGCAGAAAAATTAGTTTGTTTCCGGCATTTTTTTTTTATTATTAGTGTTCTGTCTGACGACAGGTCCATATGAACAGGATCCTTCCATCCTTTTCTCGGACTGGGACCTGTTCATATACGTTCTTGGCAGATGATCCAGAAGTGGGTTGCCATTGCCTTCTTCTGTGTGTGAAGGGAGTAATTGTTGGGATGCCACGGAAGAAAACTCCGGGTTGCCTAGACCACGGCCTTGCCCAACACAAGTTATAAATTCGGGCACCGCCGGGAATCGAACCCGAGACCCCAGGATTACAAGGCCAGCGTTCTAACCGCTAGACCACCGGCCAAAATCCTGAAGATGGAAGTAAAAACAACCGTGGAAGTGAACCGTGAAGTCTTTTGCCATACTGACTTCTGCCTCTTTACGTGTTTTTCTTTTGTGTGTTGCAAATAAAATGTCACGCTTTTGTAATGACTGGGAAAATACATTTTATTTAAATAATATTTTGACGCAGGATTAAGCGTTTAGTTCGTGTGTGATGACGCAGAGGGCGCTCTCGATTAAACTTTAGAGGGAGTTTGTCGCCCAGAAGTTAATGGAGGGTGACGTCTCTGTCAACAAGTGGCATTTCCCCCCCCCCCCCCTCAAACAAAGTTTCTATAGTCTTATAACTACGCATGCCCTCAGCATTCTCGAAACTTTTGTTGTTTACATTTTACGTGCCTCCGCTCGTTACAGAAGTTATGGGAGGTTTATTTAGATGGAAACTTCCATTACAGTGCCAGGAGAACATTATTGTTCATTGACCTCATTTGCCAATTTTGTGGTCTATTTCTTTAGGTGTCGTGAATCGAAGTTTCTCAGACATCCTAAACAATATTTGTTATTATCTTCTAAGACACGTCCATACAAATAAAATATGCAAGTAATGAAATCTGGAATGCTATAAATATGTTCCAAATAAGGAAATTTTAACATTTCAAAATATAATTTGTGTAAGCGAGAGGCCGACGGCAGATTACACGGTATAGAAATTGTTCTTAAGATTTTATATCGAGGTCGGAGTCTGAGTCGGTACATTTTTACCGACTCCACAGCCCTGGTTATAACAGTGGTACTCACTCGAAGAACTCCTTGGCGGGGCTGGTGGACCTGTTGTTACGAGGCTGGAGGACAGGTGTGCAGTCGATCGTGTTCCATGGATTGTCGCAGGTCATCCATGGTAACTGGGAGTTGAACGACGCGAACAAGTAGTACACTGCCCAGCCGATGATGGTGTTATAATACATCCCCATATAGATGTCGATGAGACAAATCGCGTACCCGATTCCTGAAACAAATAGACTGGCAGAAGTCACTCCAAGTTTGGTCACGTCCGTCAGACATGTGTATTATTACTCCAAGACTAGAGAATTAACCTGAGGGACCGTTTATTAATCAGCCACCTGCCCATAAAGTGTGTTCCCTGACTGTTTTACGTACTGAAGTATTCAAAACACGCATTCCGAGAGCTGGCCACATCCTTCACGGAACATCTGCCTTCGGACACTTCTTACTTGGAGTTTATTTAACGACGCTGTCAGTAACTCCGAGTATGAGTTTGTCCCACTATACGCCATGTAGGCGTTTGGGGTGAGAGGAGGTATAGCTCCTCTCTTCCTTGACCTCGGCACTAGATGGGGGTGAGTGGTCAGCATCACGCCCCGGCCGGCTTTACCCCCGGGAAAGGACCCCGATACCCATTGTAGAGGAGGCTGGGTGGGCCCCAGAGCCAGTCTGGATGCAGAGGCTAGAGGAAAAATCCTCTTCCCCCCCCTCGGGGATCGAACCCCGGCCGTCCAGCCCGTAGCTAGTCACTATACTGACTGAGCTATCCCGGCTCATAACTCCGAGTATACATCGTTAAATGGTACAGTGATTAATGAATTTGAAAAGATAAGGAATCAGTCGTGGCCTAATTTAAAGTGCTGTCTCGGCCTTTTGGAGAAACTGAATAAAACTAAGGAAAACAGTCCGGATAACTGGTCTCTGGACTGAAATTTTAACTCGATTTACCATCTACATGTTTTTTTCCGCTAAAAAAGTCGACAAGAAACCAGAAGTTTAAACACGATGAGAATGTCCAGAATGTAACTCGATTGGATAGTGTCCTTGAGAAGCTATTAGTCGCTCATTTAGTCAAGAAATCTCCTATCTAGAATCCAAAGTTTCGTGAGCTTGTTCAGGAGACAACCACTGGACCCCATCCTGAGTTCGATGTATCCAGTGCGGATTATAATCCCGTATATTTATTATTATTATATTCTTATTACGTCTAGATACTCTTAAGTGGTCTAAATTCCTCGCGTCTATGACTAAAATTGCGTATAAGCTCGCTAAATGCCTCGCTTATGTCATGTTCTTCGATTTTCGACCTTATCGATTTACAAACAGATACTACATTTCAATTTGAGATGATAATGTTCTTTCATATTTTTCTACTTCTCTAAATTACTGATGCAATTAATTCTATTGTAAACCTGTATCATGGTAGCAAATAGGTTGTGTTACACAGTTGTAAACGCCTTAAAACATGATTTTATTTGTGATATTTAAGGCTCTCACGAATGACAATTGTCGTCTGGATTATAACGCTGTGTAGACTCTTAGCGGGTTCGTTGGTGCCAGCCTTCAAAGTATAATCCGAAGTTGTTCGTGATATTAAATATGGATTTTGATTTGTAGAGTCAGTAATATTTATTTGATTATGTTTAAGAAATTAAAATAGGAATAATATTTTGAAACACTTTATACCTGTATGACTCGACACTTCAGAACTGCCTCTTACGTACGTCTGTTAGTAGTTCAAATACAGGAAGTTGGAAACTAAGTGGAAAACGATAGGTCTACTCAATTAGTCCTTTTAAGAACGAAAATCATAGAAATAATATTTAAACATTCAGTTCCTACCAGCAAGAAAACACGACAAGTCTCCATTACAGAGATCAATTAGCAAGTGTTGTTTAAGGAAGTTATTACTATTTGTTCTGAGAATCATAAGAAACCCTTAAATGCACTCTCGAGGAAAAAAATGAAGAGTTATTGATTATCAAAGCTGTAGTTGCATATACGGATTTAAGCGGTAAAAATAATCGAGTTGTCATTTCGTTATATTTAAATTTCATCGTAAGATTTTTATTGTACGTAGTCTACAATGATATAATTTGAATGAAACATCATCAGTCGCTTTTGGATCAGTGCTGTATAGATCGCTAATGAAATGTTTTCTTACCTTACACAGTCGATATAACTTTTGATTGTTGGATTCGATCCTGCAATAACAGACATGTATGGATTCCCCTCGCTAATCCAATTCGAAACTGTGAACGCGTACAATTGAATTATTGTCACCCTCCGCTGAGACGAGCTATCGCTCCAGTCTTAACAAGTTTTAGCTTGAACAGATGTAATTAGGGTTTGATATAAGGAGATGTAGTCGTTTGAATAGGAGAAGATTGTTGTTATTCGATTTATGAAGGAGAGTTCGGCTTTCTTCGAATTCGACGTTGGCTTCCTAGACGTGGAATGGGAAACGAAACGTCGATTCGGAGCTTTTCGACTTCCCTGCAATTGAAAATTAGTCATCTATAACCGGGGAAGCCTCCGTGTTGCCTAGACCACGGCCTTGCCCAACACAAGTTATAAATTCGGGCACCGCCGGGAATCGAACCCGAGACCCCAGGATTACAAGGCCAGCGTTCTAACCGCTAGACATAGGACAACTAAAAATCAACTTCTGAATATGTTAATTGTTTTATATATTTTGTAGGAGTCGCTTGACGGGGTATCAACCCGTTTCAAGGTCAGTGTCAATTTCTCATCTCCCTTGCGTGCTACATTCCTACTTATCACATCCTCCATTAAACATACCGTAATACGTCTTCCATCTAAAGACTCCTTCAAATCCGAGAGCCTTTGTAACAGTTTTTAAACACAGTAGAATTTGCAGTGAAATGTTCTTAGTCCTTCGTTAAACCACCAAGCTGGAGGACCACCTCTTATCGGCTGTCCGCGATTTGTTATTTAGTTTATCACAGCTCTCTTGTCCATCCGTAATCCCATGATGGTAATAAGGTCGTGTAGACTTGTAGGTAGATACTAACGTTTCGGAGGAACGTGCTGCCTCCATCTTGAGGGTTGAATACTTCAAAATTCTTATAAAGACATGTGACATCTAGTGCATAGAACATGGAATATAGAGATGGCCTTATAATCTTACGTTAGTAGCAAAATAAGTTTTTATTTTCTTCTGTTAGTTAACAAAGAGTGGTCATTTTGTATTTTTGTTTATCCGTCTTTTTACAAATCGTGGAAAATAACCGGAGACGCATCGAAATTCAGTGAACGGAAGAGAAAGTAGGATTCTTGAACGAATTTCCACATAAAGTATCACCTCGAGACTCAGATATGGAATTATGGCGTAACTGGATGACTTTGGTCGAACGCAGTTACCGTGAAATTGACTGGCACTCCTGTTGAAAGGAAGGGTACATGATCCGCAAAGCAGTGCTGCCAACAGCAGCCTTAATTATCTGCATCCGAATCCATAAAATAAAATGTTACATCGAAGCTCCATAATAATTACCTCGGTCATTCGTGATTATGGTACCACATAATTATGGGAAGAAACGACATCATATGAGCCCTCTTGTTACGACTTTTAAGACAGTAACAAAATATCTCCTCGTCTGAAGAACGTCAGTTAAAGCCACGATTTTATACTGTAGAAAAGGTACTTTAGTTTTTAGAGCTACATGGATGTAATTACGTCGGGTTAACAAAGATGTACATAAAATTTGGAAGGAAGTCAATCTGATTACATGTAATAATCTGCACCTACAAAAATTAAAAAGCCCAAAGTCACATCGGTCGATAAGAACGAAGACCTAAAATGTTTTTACAAACAGAATAGATATTGAATGTTTCAGATTAAATTTTGTAAATGCTTAGCGACTAATTCAATAGGCAAGGGTTATTATTGAGAAGTTAACAGTTGTTCAGCTTGTCAAGAAATTTCCCGACTTTTATCGAAACCGTTAGTTCATCATTGTAATCGCAAGAGCTCGCCAGTGTATCCTGAGCACATTTAGTCCACACACACTACCACCATGTTTAACATCCATTTTAGTATTATTCTCTCAGCTATTTCTAGTTCTTGAATGCGGTCTCTTCCTTTCAGTATTTCCGACAAAAATTTTGTGTGCGTTTTCATCTCGTCCGTACGTGTTACGTGTCTCGCCTACCTAAACCTTTCTGATTTGATCATGGTTATGTAATGTTTTGTGATGAGTGAAATGTTTTGAACTCCACATTATGAAGTTCTATTCTGCCTTTTGTAACTTCTTCCCTCGTGGGCCCGCGTGTTCTCATAAATGTTCTGTTTTCAAACATCGTCAATGTGTGTTCTTTCCTTAATTAGGGCAACTAAGATTCAGACTTGTACAAAAAAAACAGTTAGTCATATAAACTGTTCATTTCTCTTCAAGTGTGATTAAGAAACAACCAAGCGGAACTTTTGAACATACCCGGAATTGAACTCAGAGTTATTTAACTACGACTCAATATGTTGCGAGTTATGCATAAGTCATTGAAGTGAAATGAGACGCGCTGGGCATGTACCATGTATTGAAGAAATGCATATAAAATTTTGTGGGGAAACCCAAAAGGACGACCTAAACATAGATGGCTGGCCAGGAAACACTGTGGGAGTATTTATTTATTTAGTGTTCTGTCTGACGACAGGTCCATATGAACAGGATCCTTCCATCCTTTTCTCGGACTGGGACCTGTTCATATACGTTCTTGGCAGATGATCCAGAAGTGGTTTGCCATTGCCTTCTTCTGTGTGTGAATGGAGTAATTGTTGGGATGCCACGGAGGAAAACTCCGTGTTGCCTAGTCCACGGCCTTGCCCAACACAAGTTATAAATTCGGGCGCCGCCGGGAATCGAACCCGAGACCCCAGGATTACAAGGCCAGCGTTCTAGCCGCTAGACCACCGTGGCTTGATTAATGTGTCAGTGTAGGGACAATTGGCAGGCTCTTGTAAATACAGTAATTAATCTTCAGGGTTCATTAAGGGTGGGGAATATATTTGCTAGCTGAGCGACTAGTAGCATTGTAAGAAAGTCTTTGTTTCTTGCATTTATTTGGTTGGTGTTCGTTGCGTCAAAATATCCCGACAGTACAAGATATGAGTTTTGCTGAAGAAATGACGAGAATATCTATCATTTGCCGACTGCTGTGTTTGCACTGGGCATGAATTTTGATCCTTTACTCGGAAGCAGAGTAGAGAAACTTAGCAGCTGCACGCCCCCTTTCCCCGCTTTACCCTGCGTTACCTGAATCTACAGATCTGACGAATATTATGATGGAACGGTTATTCGTGTTAAGTCCGTAGACGGAGAAATGCTACTCTATCACGTATAACAGTTCTTTGCTTCTTTTAAAGAAAGAAAAGTTCTCGGATCGTGTCTTATTGGCGTCCTCAGATCAGCTCGCTTTACCCTGCTCGTCTGCAAGGAATCGAAACCTCTTTCTGTACCTGCTTTCTTAGCTTAAGAACTTCGAATGCCGTGAATGAGCTGTCTTCAACGACGTCACTTCAGTACATAAGCTTACTTGCTGTCATGAATTTATGTGCGAGACCATAAATCTGATTGTCTGCTAAGTTATACTATTTTACTCAGTCGCTGATTTCTGTAGCCATTACAGATTGTTTCACTCCTATGTCATTTAGATAACGAAACCATTTAAGTTTTAAGGTTATATTCCAAACTTATTTAACTGTGACTGATTCTAATAAATTAGAAAGTATTCAAAGAAAATTTGGTAATCTGTGTCATTATCGGTTCTTTCAATTTGATATTCCACGTAAGTATAAGCTGGTTTTAAATTGCTTAAATTTTAAAATACTTTATTGTAGACGACGACATCTCGATGCCTTATTTATCATCAGTGATTTTAATATCAAAATAATTTGTCATTTAATCATGGACATTGTTGGTATTCGTGTGCCTTCAAGGCAAATAAGAGATTTTTCTACTTTTATTGTGAGCAGAGAGATGAGACATAATCCTTCCGCTAGGTTCGCCAGTGATGCAAATTACGTATGCAGATTTTTTGGACATGTTCAGCGAAGTTATTGTCTCCGTTGAGGACAATTTCTCTGTACAGGAAAGGGTCGATTCCCGGCGGTGCCCGAATTTATAACTTGTGTTGGGCAAGGCCGTGGTCTAGGCAACACGGAGTTTTCCTCCGGGGCATCCCAACAATTACTCCATTCACACACAGAAGAAGGCAATGGCAAACCACTTCTGGATCATCTGCCAAGAACGTATATGAACAGGTCCCAGTCCGAGAAAAGGATGGAAGGATCCTGTTCATATGGACCTGTCGTCAGACAGAACACTAAATAAATAATAAATTATTACCAGTGTCTGCCTGTAAAAGGCTATTTGTGCTGTTGGCATAGGCGTTAATAAAGGAATTAAAAATTTAAATTTAACGTTTATTCAAGTATGTTTGTGTTCTTTTATTAATTTTATTATTTTGTGCTGACTCTCTAATTGGCTTCTGTACCTGTTGAGTTAGCACGTTAAAATAAAAAATTGAATTGAATTATTACAAGCAGATGGTGCTTGACAGGCTGACAAAGAAAGATTTCCAGGGATGCTTCCAGGCTTGGCAGCGGCGCTGGGATCGTTGTGTTCACTCCCAGGGGAACTACTTCGAGGGTGATGGATGAATTTAATACCTGACATAAGTGTACGGGTTTTTATACGCGCAGTCTTGAAACTTTCCGATCGCACCTCGTACATGCCATCTTCAGTGTACGAACACTGTTAAATCATATTTAGATTACATAGGTCTAATAATTATTTTTTATTATATTATTTTCCATGACAACCACTAAACCATTTATAGACATATATATCGTTAAAATAATGAAAATAATAATGCCTCAACTCAGAGGAAAGAAAACCACGATTAATTTTGAAGATCTGAGGTTCTCATAACGATATGAAGTATGGGGGGTTTAGTGGAGGTGTAGCTCCGCGGAGATTCGAACGCGCCTTTAAGAAAGTGAGTGTGGATATTCCGTCTTTCCGAGACTGAACTGTGGGATAAGTTTCCGTGGACATCGATCCTTTAGGGGTCACGCCCCTTCGTTACACAGCGAGATGTGGTCTAAAGTAGTGGTCATCTTTCCTCATCAAGTTGAACCGACATCGCTCGGAAGGTCTGTCAGCCATGAAAATACAAAAGGTCTAACCATGTTTTCAGTTTGAGAAATGATTTAAACATTCACAACTCTGTTAAAAATACACTGGAGTGAATAGATTACGTTGTTGTCTGACTGGACTAAAGCCCTCATTTTTAACCTCTAATTCATTAATCATGGATTTATTACAGTTTTTTTTAATAAATCAATCACAGGAAATTGGAAGATAATTCACTGTACGCTGAAGACCAAATGCCTTTCTTAATTTGCTTTCTTCGATAAGCCAATGCGTTTATTTGCGTT
>NW_019060008.1:780274-792705 GCF_000696155.1 Zootermopsis nevadensis | reverse complement strand
AACTTTGTACCCCCAAAGTTGTTGGTGTATAATTCAAATTATACATAGTATATAATCTACATCTAAAATAAATTAAATAAATTACATTACTGATTATTCAGTGTTTATCATGAAATAATTTTTTTTTAAATTTCACGTACCCCCTAAGATGTCTTCGCGTACCCCAGGTTGAATACCACTGCTCTAAGTTATATTTCACATGTAAATGCGTACAGCACGCGAGATGAATTATTGATAATCATGTTACTTTATGTAAATATTGCTATCTTAAATGAGGTCACTTATCAATATTGAGCTACAAGAAGCGATTTCTTAGCTGTAGTCTTCACCCTGGTTGCTAGGCCGCTGCGCAGTAACTGGTGCAGTAGAAAATTACTTCGCATCGAGTTCGTCTGCTGCATTTCGTGAAGCAATTAGCAATGCATATCCTGACAAGGAATTGATAATATAACAATTCACAGACAGGAAGCAAAATTTTGGGACACCGGAAGTGTTTGTTAGTGCACACCTAGGACGAAACAGTGCAGTTAGAGCAGTTATAACAAGACAGAAGCAGTGTTTTGAATAGTAAATTTGATTCTTCTAGAGCAAAGCTTCGTTTTCATTGTCAGTTTCTCGTCAGTCAAGCTGATAATAATCCCGACCTTGGATTTTCATTTCTTACATATTTCTCCTCAGTGGTAGGGTCTGTAAGATAGCGTCAGATCGCATCAATAGAAAGTTGGAGACTATTTATCTTACGTAGACCAGTCAACTGAAAAGGTAGGATGGTTTCGAAGAAAAATGGATTAGTATTTGAAAAGTGTGAGGCAGAACGGAGAACAGTTTCAACAGACAGGAATTTGGAAATGTTTCCGACATTTTCTTGTTGAAAGAGGAATATTATTATCCGTCATCGTAGAACACTTCTGTTTCTCAGGAAATGATCATTCATTTGTCTTTCTTCATAATCTAGCAGAGCGATCTTCATTGTTTTTGTTTAAATAAAATTGTCAACTTTAACTCTAAGAAATAAAATGTTTAATTCTGTACATATTAACTACGTAACCAATCAGATAACTCTGTGGAAAAGAATCTTTTTAATAAGATAATAGTCATTTAGCTAGTCGTCAAATTCCTTACCTTCTATGATGCATTATTCGACAGTGACCTATGACCATCAGCGCAGATAATATTAAAATTGTTTGTCTTGTAAAGTTAATTCATAAATAGCGTATGCATTAATTTATTCTTTGATGTCTTCGTGAATCAAAATTAAAGAAGTTGATTTCTGGGATGTGTGCGCCATTTTGTATGATACAAGTTTACATTTCTTTCTCGAGGTTTCTATCATCAAGGCGATGAGTGTTCCTGATGATGGAAGCGGCAAGCACCTCTGTAACATCTGCAAACTTCTATACATTTCATGGCGCAAAATCCCAGAAGACATGTCTTTTTCATGCTTGCCACCGTTTGAACCTGAAATATCACCAAATTGATTCGTTGATTAAGATGATAATCAACACGTGAGATATCGCTCTGAGAAATTGTGGTGTTGGTGATCAGTGTACACTCGAGAATATTAAAAAAAATTAGACTGGAAATTAACTAGGAGATTCGTAAATTTTATTCAAGCGTAATAATATAGCCTGTGTTGGTACTGTTTGCTATAGGAAACTTCCTGAGAACGAGGCTTAAATCGTTTGTTGTATTTTACGGGATGATACTAGGAGAATGTCAACGTAACCCAGCTCGGTTATGGCTGTCTCTGTTTTGGAGAGATTTTGTAATCGGTACACTGAAGAATATTTGGGTTCCGTAATAGCGGGAATTTGTTGAGTGGTCGGATAATTATCCAATTTTCAACAAAGAACCTGTACCCTGAAGTTATTAATTTTATCCTAAGTTTACAAACACCTGTCACCACCAGAGTTTAAGTCATTTTATCTTCATTTAACAGAATTTATTGAAGTAGTGAGAGAAATAATAGCATAGTGATAGCGAGATCATTTGACGCCATTTTCACAGTCGTAATTAACATCTCAAACAGAATCCTTGTTGAGAATGTGGTAATCGCTCAGATGGTTAAAAAAATTATTTTCTTTTTTTTATGGAACCCGGTGGTCTAGGTGTTGTGTCAGACGTAGGTCAACTCCCGCGTAATAGACATCCCCCATGATACTATATTCAAGGTCACCCTAGTTGCTAGGCCGCTGACTATAACATTTGCTCAAAATTCATGCAGATGCAAATATGGTGTATTGACGAGTAGAAATATGTTCATTATGGAACATTGTTTCGCATCGAAATAGTTTGATCGTGTTCGTGAAGCAAGCACCAAATAAGGCAACAAATATGATTGTAATTTTGGTTGCGTTTTAAACGGAATACTCTGTATATTACTTTGTTGACGAGCCAATCACCAGTCCCTATCCTTTGCCAGAAAAATCCAATTCACATCATAACAGATCTACTATATCTGTAATGTTCATTTTAATATTATCCTTCTATCTACTCCCAGGTCTTCCAATAGGTCTCTTTACTGAAGTTCTGTAAGATTGCGTGCGGCATGTCCTGCCAATATTTTCATCCGTGATTTAACAGCAGAGGCTATTACAGACTATTAGTACGGTGACTACAGGGCCCCAAAAGATCAAAGATGATTTTTTTCTCTCTGAAATCAACGCCGATTTCAGCACCCCCCTTAACATTTCATGATTTAAAAGCGTGTGTAAGGTATTGTAAGATGCGTCAATTTCTGAAGCGTTACGAAATCAATCAGTTTTGTTAATCGCATTCAAAATAGCGAATTTTCTGTCACTAGATACTTAGCGTGGTCTACTACAAATACCTTGAGATGATAACGTTGCGTCATATTGTTATAAATATATATTTGTTTAAATCTTGTCAGTCTAATCACAATAAAATTCCTATTAAATATTAAAATATTACCATAATTAACATTTAAATATTTAAAATATATTAAATTATATTCTCTATATATTTTAAATATTTAAATTATTTAAACAGATAAACAAATATACAAATACCTCGTCTTGGTTTAATTCGTGCAATGAATTTAAAGTCCCTTTCTTAAGTTATTCATCAGGTCACTTTCGCCATATTTTTCATCAGGTTTTAAAGAAGACTTCGCGTCAGTTTCTGTCCAAAAGAGAAAGGTTTTTCGACTTAACTCAGTATTTTACAGTTGGTGGGGTGTGAATGTAACAAGTAGGCGAAGAATTTAACCTTTTTTTATATAATACGGTTCTTGGACGAATGGCGTAATATCACTTGAGTCCCTCTTCTTTCATTTTAAATTCTCTGCCGCTTTTCAAAACTCACGAAAGTAGACTGAAACATCGCCAAAGTCTGCGCTGTCGTTTTCCATTGAATTTTGTATATGGAGGCTTGGAAGATACGTTCCTCGTATTGAAGTTAGATTCAAGACATTAATTGCTAAATTTACGCTTGTGAAACATTTAATATTTCAAGACTTATTTCAATGAGTTTTGCAGGAAGTAATGAAGTCTCAGAAATCTTTCACGTCTGCCAATATTTTACGTGTTTGGATTTAATTATAATGGTTCGCATTTGTTTTACTATTGTACATCTGAATTTAAAATAAAGACAGATGAGTGTAAGAAATTTCGATAAGAGCTCTAAGACTGTCTTAGCTGAGCAGTTGTTGGCTTTTGAAGACGTTTCGGTACCATGGGTTTAGATGTTATAATAACTGTGTTTCTGTTCCTGTGACATCGAACCGTCGATTCGAAAATTTCTTCCTTGTGATACGTTTCAATGACCTAACCTTCAGCAGTAGCAAATAGAAGGGATATCATATAGTAAGGCGATCCTTTATAGGTTTTTTGAATTGGTGGTCTAAATTTGAGTATATATATATATATATATATATATATATTCTTGTGATAGAAAGAAAAATACATTTGTTGGATGCAATACTATTATTTGTTAGAATTTACTTGTTGGTTTTAGTTTTGACCATTCTTGGCTGTGTTTACCCAGGAAGCCAAGTCTAAATAATGTGTTACACCACGTTTTAACCCACATTTCTTCTGTAATAAATATTTTTCCCGCTTTTGAAAATAATATTGTTTGGTTGTAGGCTATTTTCCAAAAAAAAAATACACATTGAAACTGTCGATGTCATTCTTCTAGGTTTTAGAGCCGTGTGAACTTATAGGTATGCATGTTTAGCCCTGAAGATGGAGGAAGTATGTCCCTCCGAAACGCTGGCATCTATCTACAAGTCCACGGCGCCATAACCCGTAATATAAACATGGGCTTTTTGACCGCCGTGAGAAGTTGAAATCTCATGAAACGTGAATATCATTTGCAGTCGGCTGAAATTAATTTCGTAGTAACTCATTAAACATGTGGGACTTGGGTTAGTTTTGGTGCTGGTGTTATAATCTCGGTGGATGTCCTGTTAAACACAATTTGCTCGTACTCTATTTAGATTGAATTACTCACTTTTATGTCTGCAAACTTTTTGCCTTTCCTGTACCTGACGTCGCCTGCCTTTCAGTTACTTTGGCCAGTAATTAGCTTCGTAGTTTCAAGTTCGTCCAACAGATGACGGTTTCTCTCTTCCTATCATTCAAGAAAGTTTTGAAACTTGATTAAATTGTTATTATGCCTATTAATATACAATATCCAGTAGAGGAACGAATTAAATTCGTATCTCTACTGCCAGCCGTTCATCTCGAACTCGAGGTTTAGATAAAAGGCTGTAGAAATGGGTGAGCCGAGTGAAAGTGATAAATATACTTAATAAAAACATCAGTTACGTCTTACGTTCATACAGACGTATCTGTGTTATGATACGCAGTTAAACACCAGCACACTATCTTATAACCAACTATCCGGTTCCTTGCCCCAAACCTTTCAATTTTCAGTCTCAGGCGTTTAAGACGTGGGTGTAGTAAAATGATTATCTTATGCTGTTACATGATGCTGTTTCAGCTGTTGGGATTACGTGGTATGAAATTGGGTTTAAATACTACAATGACTGTTGAATAAGCAAGGATATGACTTTAAGCAATCATACCTGTTTCATTGTACTATCTCGGAAGCAGCTGGGAGAAACTGAGGAAAATATTAAAAGTCTCACTCAGTCGTTTATTAGCTTGCACTGGGCATAATTCGGCTACACCGATGTGTTAACTGACTGCATGGTGCAGAGACACTTCTCGAGAAGAAAATAATCGCTCAACTATTATCAAATCCATCGCTTTTTCCGGAAACAGAAGGTTCATTACCTTATTCACAAGAACTCGCCACGTGTCCCTGTCCCGAGTTATATGAATACACTCCACATTATCACAACGTCTGTGCACTTTAATATTATCATTTTATCTACGAGTAGGTCTGCCCGTTAATTGTCGTCTTAATTTTTGCATATTTAAATGCAGGAAATCTACATTTATACAGAAACATACTCGAAGCCATATTATGATACAGAACGTAAATCCTTTGAAGCCGAAGCTCGTGTAAATATTATTTAAGGATTCAGTCCGTACCGCGAAGAAAACACAACACTTCACCATTACAAAGATCAACTGGTTAACGCTGTTTAAGGAGATAATCGCTGTTTACATTGAGAATCGCACGAAACCCAGGTATCTAAATAATATTTAAGAATTCAGTCCGTACCGCGAAGAAAACACTACACTTCACCATTACAAAGATCAACTGGTTAACGCTGTTTAAGGAAATAATCGCTGTTTATAATTAGAATCATATGAAACCCATACACTCTGTGGTCGGAATATAGGATTATTTATTATTAAATCAAGTGGTAGTTATAGTTACCATTGGGGTTTAGGTGGTCTTAAGGCCCATGTGCGTTTTGCACGAGCTTGCTACCAATGTAATTGTCTAATCCTGCGTTTACTTCCCTGTTCTTTGTGTCACGTGATATGAATAGGAAGGGAAGATGAAGTTATAGAATTTGTTAAATACAATAAAGGTAATGGAAGAGATATGAAACAGCATTTAAACCACCGCCATTAATTATTTTCACTTCTCATTAGATCGCGTGGTGTTGAATTTAGAACCGCATTGTGCTTAGACATGAAATAATTTGAAAGTCGTCTTCAGCGCGTTTAGCATCTATTTAATCTTTTGCCTTATGTCAGCTATGTGACCTATTTTATTTTGAAATTAAAATTAAAATATCGCCTGTTTGTATTCACTATTAAATAACAATGTAAAACTTAATCTATTCGATAAATGATGGTCTAATGTAAATCGAATATTTCGATAAAGAACATCATTTGATATTTTAAATATTTTAAATGTTAATTATTGTAATATTTTAATATTTAATAAGAATTTATTGTGATTAGACGGACAAGATTTAATATATAAATATATATTAATCATACAATTCATTATTATAAGTCATGTTGTAATGGACACGTTTTCCTCTAAAAAATAAAATGGGGTAACATGGCTAAAGTACACTTATAAATAAATTTAAATTTTCAAATCTTAGCAGACGAGATATCTTATGCTCAGAGTCGAATATTGTATAGTTATCATAACAAAAACAATTTGAAATTTCGAACATCGCATTCTGTGTGCATAATACGTATTAAAAAATGTGAGGTATGAAATAGCTTCAATGGGAATAAATTACGCCCACGCTCTGTGTGGCTGAGTCATGAAATTTGTAAAAGTAAAGTTGTCCCACTACACGCCACGGAGGCGCGTGGGGGGGGGAGGAGGTTGTATATCTCCTACTTGCTCTTGACCTCGGCACTTCGTGGGGTTAAGTGGTCAGAGTCACGCCCCATCCGCCCTTTACCCCCGGGGAAAAGACCCCCCGGTACCCATTGAGTAGGAGGTCTGGATGGGCGTAGATGAGATGATAATATTAAAAAGGTTGATAGGGAAATAGGTTTGAGGGATGTGGATTGGATTTATCTGGCTCAGGGTGGTGGCGGACTTGTGAACGGTAATGAACTTTCGAGTTCTATAAAAGGCAGGGAAATTCGTGACTACGTGCGTGACTCTCAGCTTCTCAAGAAGGACTCTGCCCCATTGAGTTAGTTTTTGTTCTGGTTTATTTTTAAGTCTGGTTTTATTCAGCGCGTATTATGTGATATTGTTATGTCGTCGCAAGGCGTTGTTAACAGACTGGTATATATTTAGTCTACCGTGCGCCAAGCCTATCAATCATGTCACGGCACCAACAGGCCGGGACAGAATATGAAAAGTCCGTCCTAATGCAAGTGCTGTTAGTAGGAGACTGTGACGCCCAGATTTTGGGGAAGTCTGAAACGTTAGAAGCTTTCAGGCACTGCGGGGGTCGAAGACGGTCCTTTTCTGCGTTGTTGAGCCCAATAGATTCATGTTTGTGTGCCAGTGTTTCGGAGGAATATGGTGCCTCCATCTTCAGGGCTAAAGTGATATTGTTTAATCAGCCCTTCAGATAATATAGCGTCGTATGATTCAGTGATTGTGTCTCAGAAGCTGTTGGCGTCTATTTTAAGGTTTATACTGGAATGTCCTTGAAGTGGCTAGGCAAAATAACGAGAAACGCAATTTAGAGTGTCAGATCCCTCGATACGGAAATTTTTAGGTACTTAGATATTTGTGGAAATTTAAATGAAGAATTCAATCTGAGTTCGGTGTTCAAATTTCAATCAAATCCTTTATTTTAAATTCTGAAAGATTATGCATATAATTTAAGTCCCAGAATCTTACATAAGGCGGCAGTTCTTCTAGAGAAGCTTGTAGTCGTTCATTTGGTCAAAACTCTAGCCTTTTCTGAAATCCGAAGGTTCATTACCGTGTTCGCAAAAGCCCGTTACTGGTCCCTGTCACCAGACAGACGAATCCAGTCCATATCATTACAATTTACTTGAGATCCATTTTAATATTATTCTCCAATTTTACCTGTCTCCTTCAGATTTTTCAAAAAGTATGTTCTTGTGGCAGCTTGTGACCTTGAAACCAATTTTTTTTACTTTCAACTTGGCTACATCTGTGTGGCTAACGTGTTTCCTTCATCCGATATTAAGTCCAGCATTGTGGGGGTGGTGGTAGGGGGGAGGGGGTCACGCTACCACAGTGGGCCTAATATAAAAGTGAAATGCATTTCATGTTGAAAGGCAGACCTCATAATTCCTCCCACTTTGTTGCCTCAGTCCAGACAATTACTGTATCGCTGTGTGATGTAAAAATAGTTCGTGGGTCGATGTCGATTTTCCATTAATGGCGGTCGTACGACAAAGTAAAATACAAAACTTTCTCATGAAAGTGCACCCCCATAGTTTATATTGTGAGTAAAGTTACATTTTTTTTTAAAAATTATTGATGAATTTTTGGTTGGAAATTGGTTTGTTTAAAGACGTCTCTTCTATTACATTGATTTACACCGTCGACACACTTTCGTTATCCGCGTTTCCGCATATCCGCGGTTTTATTTGTCTCATTTGTAGCTCTTAATCTTTTCCATTGCGAAGGATATAGTTAGGACGCAGCCCTAAGTGAAATAATATGGCTGTCCTCTGGGTAGTTGCGTCATATAGTCTGGTGAAGTTTGCCGATGTTTCGGAGGTGCTTACTGCCGCCATCATCAGGGCGATTGTGGAGGCAGTAAGGGCCTCTGACATATCCATAAACTCAGGCTAAACGGCATATAAAGCCGGAATACAGCCTTCTGAATTCGGTTGACGGTTTCAATAAATAAGATGGAAATTGCAAATGATGTTTCTGTAGCTACCAGCAGGGGATGAAAGGTGCGTTCTAGTCCGATGGAACTAAGCTTAACTCACATACAGCAGGTCCAAATTCGAAATGAGCTTTTTTTTTTTTACCTTTGAGCGCCGGACATATGTGTTTCCAGATGGTCAGGCACCCACACCTGTGAAATTGCCCCAGTGCGAGCTCCATGTAGAAGAGCGGCAACCCGCCAAACACCAGCATGATGCAGTAAGGGATCAGAAAGGCTCCTGCAACAGAAAAGAAAGAGTCCCACTCATTAGGGCTTAGTTAGTTCGGTATGACATCTTTTCCCCGTCAATAGCTCAGGTTATTTTCCATCAACTGATGGGGTGATGAGTGAATAATGAATCGGAAGGGATGTGGAAGGAAGGGGTCATGGCATAATTTAAGATAGTACCCGGGAGGGACTGAGGAAACACATAGAAACCTAAGTTATGATAGCCAGGCTCGAGATTTAAACCCTTGCAGTCCGGTACAAGTTTACCGACGTTTCGGGTGTGTTCTGAAACTGAATAAAAATTTACTTGGATATTATCCATCGTCTAGTAATAAAACGTAAAAAACGTAAAACGACGTTTCGGAGATGGGACTCTATCTCCGTCTTCAGGTTCCTACTCAGTAGGGCCTAATCCCTATCTCCGGAGATAGGGATTAGCTCTATCTAGTGGGCCCAACTGAGTAGGAACCTGAAGACGGAGATAGAGCCCCATCTCCGAAACGTCGTTTTACGTTTTTTACGTTTTATTACTAGACGATGGATAATATCCAAGTAAATTTTTATTCAATTGACTCTTCACCATCGTCAAGAAGTTTTAGATTTGATGTGTTCTGAAACGTCGGAAAACGTCTACCAGACTACATGGCGAAACAACCCAGAAGACAGACTCATTCATACTCGTCGCCGTGAGAACCAGAAAATATACTAGTTTACCTTTGTCATCATCATCATCATTATTTTGAATTGAATTGAATTATTATTATTATTTTGTAATCATTTTTCTTCTTAGTTTGTTAAATTAATGTTTTCAGGCTGTGAAAACAGATCAAACCACATAGAAATATATCTGTGGACCTAACTAATGCTCTTATTAAAGTCAGAGCTTCTTAATTTCAATTTCTTTTTATACGGTTCGGTACAGTTTCAATCCGATTTTCCTTACAGTCTATCACAGCAAATCTCATTCTTTTTTTAGAGAAAGTTGGGACATTTCCTTTTAAACAAACGACTACCTTCGCAAATCATTCATTAAATACGAGCATGCCTTAGTGGTTCAGTTTTATTAGCGCAAAAAAGGAACCGGTGTATCTTTCGCTGGGACATAACGGGATTTGGAGCTGCGAGGTGATAGAAGTTTCGGGTCTTCCATAAAGATGTTACACACGACTTTTTCGACTCTCTGCGTCTCTTTGTCAGATCCGTATCTTTCCGGATAAAAACTTTATTTACCCGTAACAAAAAGTTTGTTTACTCTTACAAGAAGATCGAACACTTCTCCTAGCCACTTAGCCTGTCATCTTTATTACTGAAGATACATTTGTGCAGACATGGAGTCAGTCAGGTAAAACCATTTTAATGGTATGAATGCGAAGGTATAAATATTTTCCATGCCGTATAATCAAGGACTCTTCAGAACATTTGCATCTTCACAGATTACACAATCGCAATTCCTTGTAGACAATTCTAATGCTATGTAAGACTTGAGGTTCTCACAGCGGTGAGTATGAAGATATCCGTCTTCTGGGTTGTTGCGCTGTGTAGTCTGGTCGATGTTTACCAACGTTTCAGAGGTCATACTGCCTCCGTCATCAGAGTATGAAGATTTCCATCTTCTGGGTTGTTGCGCTGTGTAGTCTGGTCGATGTTTACCAACGTTTCAGAGGTCATACTGCCTCCGTCATCAGAGTATGAAGATTTCCATCTTCTGGGTTGTTGCGCTGTGTAGTCTGGTCGATGTTTACCAACGTTTCAGAGGTCATACTGCCTCCGTCATCAGAGTATGAAGATTTCCATCTTCTGGGTTGTTGCGCTGTGTAGTCTGGTCGATGTTTACCAACGTTTCAGAGGTCATACTGCCTCCGTCATCAGAGTATGAAGATTTCCATCTTCTGGGTTGTTGCGCTGTGTAGTCTGGTCGATGTTTACCAACGTTTCAGAGGTCATACTGCCTCCGTCATCAGAGTATGAAGATTTCCATCTTCTGGGTTGTTGCGCTGTGTAGTCTGGTAGATATTTACGGACGTTTCAGAGGTGCTTTCTGCTTTTATCATCTCCCTCATAATGGAGGCAGCAATAACCTCTGAAACGTCTCAACATCCCAGAAGACGGTTATCTTCATATTTGCTCTCAACATCCCAGAAGACGGTTATCTTTATATTTGACGAAGTCTTACAGAATTTGGCACAGCGCAGAAATATCTGAAGAAGTAGCGGGCTTATAATTTGTTAAAATATCGCATAAATAAACAGTGTATAAATCAGCTTCATTCCTCTGACAAGTGAGTGGAAGTAGAATAGAGTTCTTATCCTCTTTTCTGTGAAAGTAATTTCACCGTGGAGAAAGTTTGGACAGGCGAGACAATGTTTGGACAAGCGCCTCTGTGACCGTGTAATAAGGAGGTTCGTTATTTAAATTCTTGTAATTGAAAATTCCCAACTCAGATTAATAGGAGAATCGAAAGGGACGTTGTCTGCTCTCTCTGTGTGTGTGTGTACACATACTTCCTAGTTTGTATGACCCGTTAAAGTTCACGGGAATGTACCTTTTTGTGTTGAAAACTAACACATTTATTGCGATACTATTTTTTTTTTGAAAATTGTGTCGAAAGTCCTGAAGCCAGATTTCTGCCAAATGCACCAACACAAAACCGACCACTTCACTGTAGATTCACGCCAAAAGCGTACTCCGCCAAACCCCACCAGAGTCACCGCCGTCGACGCTTGAACACTGTGACATCGAGAATAAATATTTTAATATTTTCCGTCAAATCACAATTTTAATAAGATAATAAAATATAAAATATTTAAAATACCATTTCACGTTCCGCATCGAATGAATGATATTTTAAATATTTTATATTTTATTATCTTATTAAAATTGTGATTTGACGGAAAATATTAAAATATTAACCTAATTCACAATATGACGCAAATATACTACCTTATCGAGAATAAAATTAAGAGTAGACAGATTACACCCGTAATTGTTTTGGAATAATTTTAACCTGTGTTAGTGAGTGGCAGATGAATTGAACAGTTTTGTTTTACATGGATATGTCTTGCGGGTAAGCTACTTTGCCGAGGAAGTGATCGAACTAAATGTTCTTTAAACGAGTAGTAGCAGATGTTAATGTTATAATTATTTGTAGTGATGTTTCCATGATGAGTCATGATTTGTTGTAGTATTCATATATGATTAAAATTATTGTGAAACAAGCGAGAAACGTTGTCCGAATCCGTTAAAGTTTCTGCCCGGTAATTGACATTTTTTCTTCATCATCCTAGTTTGAAAATTGTTTTTATTGTCATAATTTATAAGATAAAAAAACTCTCTGAAAAACGGACGTCACGAGGGAAGGAAACATTTCTTATTTTTTATATTTTGTCAGTAGGAGCAACAGGTAGCATCCGAAAGCAAAGCATTTTCGATCTAGCAAAGAGAACGAAGGGTCTAGTAAGTGTCGTCGCCTTTTTTTTTG
>NW_019060008.1:740110-773979 GCF_000696155.1 Zootermopsis nevadensis | reverse complement strand
CGGGGGGGGGGGGGGGCTTTCAGTGTGGGAAAGGAGGACTGCGAACACACGAGTATAGTCTGCTTATCACACCTTAATGTTTTATTTCGTCCGACAGCTTTAGGCGTGTTTGGAACTGATAGACGGGGAAAAAAATGCGTAAATTACCTTCGCCATGTACGTCTGTAACCATGTGATAATTCGAGACCATCTGGGCGGATTTTCAATACATTTTATATCTGTCAGTTTCACTGAAATTTGTCGACAGATTCCAGTTTTGGTCCAGATCAGAAAATTGTAACGGGCACGCGTTTTTGAAAAATGACTGTGTGGGGAATCCCTCACGTAATGTTGATTACCTTGGTTACCCGGGAATCCCAGCGTGGACTTGGACAGGACAGACGCCAGACACACAGCCCACGTAAGGGTCATGACACCAAACGTCTGAGGTGTCACTGTCAGATCAGATTCTGCTGAACTCGCCACATTTGCGAACATTTCCTAATTTATTTTTATAAATCTATAGACTGTTAACTGGCTCAGAATAGAACTAGCCATCTCTTGTGACTGTAATGTTGAACTCCTAATTTGAAAATGAGGTCTAAGATCGATTGAAATGTAGGATTTTAAACCGGTACTGGATTTGTTGGGGCGGTGTTAACCCCGTTTTTAAATTAAGTAGTGGAAGGGACCTTAAAAATATCAATTCAAAGACTCGACTTCAGGACCTGTTGTACCGAACGCTATTCCGACTGTTTTCTGTGGTATTCCTCAGTCCCTCCAAGCAAGTATCTTAATATTACCTTAAATTATGTCACGACGGTTCCTTACAGATCCTTTAATATTAATTTTAACAGTCGGTGGTTTTTGTATCTGTGGTTTCAAGAATTGCATTGCATTCAAGTGTAATTCGCTGTTCTCATGATATTAATTTCTGCGGGTGTAATTATGACGTATGTTATAATAGGACAGATAACCCATTTCTTGGGCGCACATGGGCTTGACGTCTACAGACATATAATAGGTGCCAGCGGGACCTGAATCTGGCGCACATGGGACCCTACTTAGTTCACTGTGATGAATTCGCGTGTCTGTGATGTGTCTTTGTACGACCGGACTTCATCTCATGGGCCTTTCATACTGTACGCGGGCGTCTTTGTCTAAGTCTTATTACGGTTGTGGTCAAAGGAAAAATAAAATAAAGACGGACGCAGTGAGCTGGACACGGTTGTTATAACTGTTAGCCTGCTTTAGACATGAGTACGATAGTGGGCCAGAGAACGGATAAAAATGTCGTGCCAGATTCTAACAAAACATGTTTTTGACATTTTTTGGCAAATATTTTTTCAAACGGACTTTATCATAAGACAGACGGAACATAATCCATACAATATTATAATTTATCTCAGACAAACAGGGTTTTAAAATATAAATTAGATTCATCTGATTTGATTTGAGTATCTCACGGCGGTGATTACGAAGATGGCTGTCTTCTGGGTTAAGCGCCGTGTAGTCTTGTCAGGAGCTTATCAGTGTTTCAGAGGTCCTCATCGCCCTGATGATTGAGGCAGCAAAGACAACCGAAACGTTGGTAAACTTCTACCAGACTGGTAGATGTTTTTGGCTGCTCATTCCTTTCGGGTAGCAACATATACTATATTGTGTCTTGTTTGGCTGCAAGTGGTATTGCAGAGTGCTGTACAGTCGAACTCCGGACATGACATTAATGAAGTGCACTTGCAGAATAATGATATGATAAGTGGACATACGTCACAGAACGTACAACGATTTTCGAGTCCCTACCATCTCCATATGTTTGTGTTTATGACGTAACAACTAACAAATGAAAGCTTATAGTTTCAATGACGTGGTGATACAATATATGTGTCGCCAGTTTTGGCAGGTGTCCTTGCGTGCATGATAGTCTCAAAGGGCTCCTCTTGTACAGGACAGAACGAGGCTACCACTAGTATAAATCGAACCCACGGTCACTGCTCAGGTGGCCCAGGTGCATTTAATCTTCCCGACTGATTTGTTGTGGACTTTCAATGATTCTATATCAGCCTGTAAGGTTACTTGGTATCAAATGATGAATTTTCAGATCGACGTGAAGAGATTATAAAGAGACTGAGGCGAGGAAGTATCGTGGCATATTTAAAAATCGCATTCAAGTTTTCTCTTGTGATGAAAACTACAAATTATACATCTTTGTTATTTTACATCAATCTTTTTATTATTCAGTGTTCTGTCTGACGACAGGTCCATTGCTCTGCCCTAATCCATTCCTTCTCATAATATGTCCCTGCCAGTTAGCTTTCCTTCGTGTAATCTTTGCTCGTTGACTCTCCTCAATTCTTCTTCGTTGGTCACTCGATCCGTCCACCTGATCTTCTCTATTCTTCTCCAACACCACATTTCGAAACTCTCCAGGTATTTCTGTTCCTTCTTCCTGAGTGTCCAAGTCTCTGCTCCATACGTAACACTTCACTAGTTTCTCCTTCATCTCCAAGCCCAACTTGCTAATATATAATAAAAAATAGTTACCACCTAAATTAAATGTTCGGTTTTAATTGAATACTTAATACATATCAGTTTTGATATGAAATTTAATGAGCTGTCTATGTGAACTTGTTTCAGATATCGGTGGTGAATTGGTGGCATTTTTAATAAACTGCCACGAAGTTGTAATAAATTGATATTTATAACCTGGTTACCCCGCGAGTCGATAATAAGAGGCTACTGTGGTCAGAGTATGAAAGCCAGATACGTCTGTAGACTGAAGCATTTTAAGGAAAGTTGGGAGTGACCTTTGGACCTTTAACGGGTTCGACTGTGAGAGTGCTTTAGTCTTTAAGAACGACTGTACACACTTGTTTAACGCCTTCAGAGGCAACTCAGTAAATATTTTCGCTCTCTGTCCAATATCCGACCACACCTTCGCCACAACCACTTGACATAAGGGGTTCAGCCCATGTTGAAACCAGACGTGCAACACAGAACTTTGTGTCTTCCAGACATATCACACCTCATCATATTAAGCAGGCAGATTAGTCTTTTAAAAGACACAAAACGTAAATAAATGCTATTTTACGATACCTGAATCGTGCTGACTGCACTTGAGATAACTATCTTCAAGGCTGTTGCGCCTTGGTAGAATTTCATCGACGTTTCAGAGATCCTTGCTGCCTCCATCATTAGAGTGATGGAGGCAGGAAACACCCCTGAAACGTCTGTAAAAATCTACCAAGGCGCAACAGTCCAAAAGAACAAATCCGCACATTTGCCTCTCCCTGTTTGTCTGTCTGTCCGCGTGTGGCAGCTCGAGAGCTCCTGAACGTATTTTCACTGAAATTTGTGGACAGATTCCAGTTTTGGTCTAGATCAGGCGATTGTAACAGCGGTGTAGAAGCATGAATTTTTTTTCGCAAAGTACATTGTACAAAAATAATAGGCAACTTTATCACGTATTTACACGACTGCCATTGTGGAATTATTGATTATAGGTAATTAAAAAAAAACAGGTGGTGAGGTGCCCTCTGACGGAACAATGATCAACCCAGTCTTCGCCCAAATCCGTTAATTGGTTCAGAATCTATTTCTGTAATGGGAATTGGGACAAATAAATTGATATGGACGTACAGTCAGATTTCTTTAAAACGTAACCATATGTAGTCATTACTGTCTGGCAAATATCGTTTAGAATCAGAGTACGAATGGATTCAAATGAAGGCCTTTAAGAATATAGAGACAAACAGAGTGTTTAGTTCAATTTGTTTTAGGGCTCTGTATGACGACAGGTCCATATGAACAGGATCCTTCCATCCTTTTCTCTTCTCGGACTGGGACCTGTTCATATACGATATATATAACTACTTCGAGGGTGATGGATGAATTTAATACCTGAGATAAGTGTACAGGTTTTTATACGCGCAGTCTGAAAAACCTTTCGATCGCACCTCGTACGTTCTTGGCAGATGATCCAGAAGTGGTTTGCCATTGCCTTCTTCTGTGTGAATGGAGTAATTGTTGGAAGCCCCCGGAGGAAAACTCCGTGTTGCCTAGACCACGGCCTTGCCCAACACAAGTTATAAATTCGGGCACCGCCGGGAATCGAACCTGAGACCCCAGGATTACAAGGCCAGCGTTCTAACCGCTAGACCACCTCATCTTATTTAGTTCAATTAATCTGCAATTAAAGTAGTTTTTAATCACTGTCGTAAGATACAAATAATTTTATTTCAACCATTTGCTGTTAAGGGATTTTGCACCTTATAGGATAATATTTATGACTGTGCTTATTAATTTAGTTTTTCCCATAATTTCTGACGGGTAATGTTACAAATGAATTTATTTAACCTAACCTAACCTAATGTGAAACTATAAAATGTTATGCGTTAAAACTCTCAGGCCGTCAACAAGGTTGGTCAGAAATCTTTACATGCGCGTATTAATTTCAGTTTCTCGCCTGTGAGGTCCTTGCGTAGAGAATATAATTCTCCTCTTTTGAGAGTTTCAGTTAAACGAACCCCTATTCTGTGCCTGCAGATTACTGTGAACGTTCTCACAAAATATATCTCGTTTATTTACATTAGAATAAAAATCCTTTTTCTTTTTATCTTTAGATAAAATCGAGTTCTTTTGAAAATAATATTAATTCTTTTGTTGAATTCGTTTACAGTTCTTTATAGATCTTTCTAGAAGTTTCATTCTTTAAGACCAGAGAAATGAAACGGAAAGGATGAATGTTCAAGAACGTATACTTTCTAAATTCTATCAGATTCGAGAGATTATATATTATTCGACAACAATTAAAAGTTACTTCCATATAAATTAATAAATTATATTCTGCAGAACTTAAAATTGAGATAAATCAATTCTACCAATTCTACGTGACGTATAAATGTTATCTTCGTTTCCGAGATCCTAAATAATAATAATAATAATAATAATACATGTGTCCGTGTCGATTTTTAAGGGTTTCGACAATGGTGTAATACAATCTGCATTGTTAGGTTTTTCGACCTTTTTCGTAGTCTGATGTTATAAATTACACAGCGTTTCGAGGACTGGATCTGTTCTCGTCTTCAGGGCACTTACTTTGTGGGGTCCGTTAGAGTGAGCTAATCTCGATCACTGTAAAGTGACAAGGTTTAAAAATCGAACAATCGAGAATTTATCCGTGTGTTTATGTTAATAATCTTTATTTAAAAGTGATTTTACACATTTTACAGAGATAAATATATGTAGGATAAATGTATGAACCTGATAACCCTTATTTCGGATCTCAGACTACAGTGTCATTTTTTTTCTTCAAATGTCTTTCTGTGCATTGTTGTTGATGCTATTTATATTCATAACCAACAGATGGCAGAATTCATACAATGAATAGTTTTATAATACGTTACATCTGTCATCCATTTCTCGAAATGTCACGCGTAAGAGTAAAGTTATTTCTGCATTCACAAAGCTGTACAATTGGCATTCACGCAGGAACAGAATATTTCAGCTAAGTTGATTATTACACGACACCATCGCATTCTTGACACCACACAGAACTTCTCGTGACGTAATTTTCTTCGTGTGTGGTAACTGCAGCCTTATATTGTGTGAGTGGCCTCATGTTTGAACTTGGAAGAGACTGACTTATAGCTAAGCCTCTATTGGTCTCTGACAAACATTAACAATATTCATGAACAATTTGTATGTCTCATAATTGTTTCTTAATCATATCAATTTAAATATACGAAGCTATAATTTTACTGTGTGTTTTAGATGAGTGTGGGGCATGGACTATTCATTTTTATTTATTCATTTTTATTTATTTATTTATTCATTTTTATTTTTTATTTTAATTTCATGTATTCATTTTTTTGTTTGTTTATTTTTGCAAAGAACACGGTTTTGAAGTGTTTGATAACAGGATGCCTGGGGGGATTATTGGATCTAAGAGAGAAGAATTTACATTAATTAGAGGTTCGAGAAGAATGCGTACTGAGAAATGTTATAATTTGTCTCTTCACCAAAAATTCGAATGAAATGAGGTGAATATGTACATATATATAAAAAAGTGAGAAATGCCTTTTTTCAGTGGTACAAGAATTATTTCCCCAAGTGTAAAGCGACCTAATTATGAAGCTAGATACTCTCGTGTATCTGGTGCAGAATTACGTAAGTGTGGAGTTATACCTCCGTTCTCCCATACGCTGCATGATGCTAAATTAACAAAAGGGATAACTTTGCATTTATGTACACGCAGATATTATCAGTTAAATGTTACCTTATGCTCGGTTTCCTTACTGCGTAGTAACATTTAAACTGTACAAACGAAGGTTATGATTTACTAGGTGTGTTGAATATAAAAGTGCCCTTGAAAATGGTGATCGAAAGACTTAATTTATTCGGTGACCTACAGAGCCAGTGAGGCAATAGAATGATTTATCGAGAGGCTGAATACGGAACTACAGATTGTTCCATTAAATATTTATGTGGGGATTACAACAATAATAGTTATGTATCTGCTTGTTCCATCTACAACTCTCCTTGACAACGAGTTTTAGCTGCGTGAAATTCATAGCTATTAATTAGTCAATGCCACACTGCTGTCTCGAATTTGTTATTAATCCTTGAATTTATTTCGCTCGTACGCCGGTAACAAACGTTCTGATTGTGTGGCTTTTTTTGGAGTGTGTTTTTCAGGTTTCGTGAAAAAATACTGCTATGTTGTTTGCCAAATCTAAAACTTCTTGACGATGGTGAAGAGTCAATTGAATACAAATTTTCTTGGATATTATCTATCGTCTAGTAATAAAACGTAAAAAACGTAAAACGACGTTTCGGAGATGGGGCATAAATGCCTTTTTATTCTGGGACTTTCACTTTTTAATTTGTCCGGAGATAGGGATTAGCTCTATCTAGTGGGCCCAACTGAGTAGGAACCTGAAGACGGAGATAGAGCCCCATCTCCGAAACGTCGTTTTACGTTTTTTACGTTTTATTACTAGACGATGGATAATATCCAAGTAAATTTTTATTCGTATGTTGTTTGCGTTTAGTTTAATTAATACCTATTTTTTATATTTGTTTATTTCAGTTCTTTCCTCTTTGTCTCATTCCTTTGTTAATTTTCCTTTTCTTTTCTTTTCTTTCTCTATATGTACGTGTGTCTGCTTCTTTGTTGATTCTATTTTTGTTCCTACTGTACTCTTCAGTGCCAAAACTGATATAGGCTTAATAACATTTAATGTTCTTGCATTCTTCTGATGTAGACGAAGCAAATGGTTCAAGTAACCGAAGAACCAATAATTAAATCTCAAAATCTTATCATTCACCATAACACACCTCATAAATTTCTTACAAATGAATAGCTTTTTACCTTAAAAAGGGTCGGAGTTTGAACACTGATATTTTACGTAAGAGATTCGTGGATATTTACATTGACCGGTTTCAAAAACTTCACTTCATACCTAACGCGAAGTCATCAAAGTCATTAACCTTGAGTGAGTGCACTTGTAAACGCCAAGGATTTTTAACACCTCGACTTTGAGAGGCATATCGGTGTCTAACTTTACCTCTGCACGGCGTTGCAACCCAGAAGACGCGACACTGAAATCTTTACTACCGTGTGATCATAAATTTCATAACTTTTTCCCTTGAGTTTTTGAAATTTGACTTTTTGTCGTGGTCTTATATTAACGGGTCTTAGTCGCATGCAAGAGGTTCCCAGGACCAGTTCCGTCAGAAAATGATATGACCTCACAATGAGTTCCTGTGAGGTGAATTCTGGGATATTATAAAATAGTTCCAAATCCTTACTCATCTTAACGGATTTAATTCTACTCTAAGTAACTTTAGTAGTTTATACAGAATGTTCTTGAGAAGTAGTTAGCAATGATTTAAATTTTTGACGTATATAATTTTGGTAAAAACCCTTTTTTTAATTTGTTTTCATGGGCTCATTTCGTGACCAAAAATGTAACCTCGACATTAAAACGACTTTGTGCACTTTTTGCTCTAAAACCGTTCAGAATTTATTAATTTTATAATTTTAATAACCTAGAGGACCTTTGTTTTGAGTTCTCTATGTTCTAAACACAATTATAGTTATGTATGTGTGATAATTCTGTAAAATTTAACTTGTGAACTCTAAAGATGGAATCTGTATCACGAAAGCTGTTAGTTATTATTTGTCAGATAGCATTGGTGTTAGCCACAATTAAAGAATCTAATTCGATTTTTTTTAAATGCCAATCTTATCGTTTTAGACAGGAGGCGAAAGTCTGTAACATCTGACTACAGCTGCCAACTCTCGTTGAGCTTTGTATGAATTAAGCACATCTTATCGACCCAGATTAAGTTACTACACGCTTGTTTTGCAACACGTGCATTGTGTTACTGAAGCATTTCTTAGACTAGACCAGTATTACGTTACGGCTTTGCCCACAGACTAAAATACAAATTTAAAGAAGGGAAACCTTAGTAACTTAAGCAATATCAGATTTGGTAACTTCCAGAAGTTTGTTCCAAACTTGTTGCGTTGTTCCTGTAGGTAACTTGGGGCTCAGCTAACCACGAGCTTTCTCGAATTTTATGGGACCCGAAATTTCACAAATGCCTACGCTGAACGAGGTTCTGCGACAGTTGAATAATTATAAATAATATATTTTAATTGCATAATGTGAAAGACGGTTGTCTTCCGGGTTATAGCGCCGTGTAGTCTGGTAGATTTCCTGATGACTGGAGATAACAAGTACCTCTGAAACGTCGGTAAAATTCTACCAGACTACTTGGCACTATAACCCAAAAGACGGCCATCATCAAAACATATATAACTCTATAAAAATTAGCACATATTGAAGAGGCTAGAATGGGAGAGATAAGGAATGCAAACGGAATTTTGATGGGGAATTCCGTGAAAATCGTGTGATTTGAAGACAATGAGGCGATGAAAGGATAACATTGAGATAGATGTTAGGGAAATAGATCCTTAGGATAGAAGGGGAATGAATCTAGTTTAGAATCGTGTTCAATATCGAACTGTGGTATTGTGGCGTTGAACTTTTGAATTCTAATACCACAGTGTTAGTTGTAAAATGTAGTTTTTTAGGCGGTGCTGTGTCAATGACTTGTTAGCATTTTTCGAAAATATTGAATCATTGGCTGAAAACTACTTGTTGCTATGGTTACCCAGTTTTTATATTATTTTAATTAATTACAGTTAAGTGGATCGTTTCTAAATCATATGAACCGAATAATTTTGTTCTCGTTCGATAGAAGAAATAAATTTAAATAACTATTCATCTGAATAAAACAATTTTAGCGAGATTTCAGATGGGTTTACAGATATTTTACACCGCTAATGAACCACTCGGGTTAATTCTGGTATATTGATAAGTTTACATTAGTTTATTCTTTCGCTGTTTTTCGAATGCTTATATTTGTTGAATCAGATATGAAATCTGTAGTCGACCTTTCCAGAAATTACGACGTCGTAAAAATGTCCTGATTAATACCGGATGGCAACAGAAATCTTGATTTTATGACGATTACGTGGAACTGAACTTAGATACGTGCTAGTACGTGGATGTATCGATGCTTTTGCCCGATTGACTACGTATCACGTATCGACTACAAGGAGTCATTAACACTCGAATAAAATTGACAGTAAATCTTACATTTTAATTCTCACCTAAATTTCTTTGTTATGATCACAAATTTATAAATGGTATTGCTTTTAAAATTGGCATGTTAGTTGTTTGATAAACAGAATGCATTATTATGGCTTCTCATATCAAACGTGTTATCGTTTCCTGGTACATCTATTATTATTATTATTGTTATTCCATCTATTAACCATTTTACAGGGTATTTACTTCTATGTACCCGAGACAAACCTTGCCCCTGAGGTACGTAGTCCAGCAGCTATTTCCGAAATACATTTCGTTCTTAATACGTGTTACATGTATTATATAGTTTTATTGTGAGGAGATGACTACATATTCTTCTCATTGAAATACAATGAATGTGGAAAGATAAAGCAAAAATATTTCCAATAATTACAGGAGCAACTGGAACTATCTCCAAGTCACTTAGAAAACATTTGGCCAACATCCGAGGCGAAAACGACATCAGGGAACTTTAAAAACTGTCATTTTAGGATCATCATACATCATTCGAAAGACGCTGTCGTAAAATATGTAGTCATCCCCTCACAATAAAACTATATAATACATGTAACACGTATTAAAAACGAAATGTATTTCGGAAATAGCTGCTGGACTGCGTACCTCAGGGGCAAGGTTTGTCTCGGGTACATAGAAGTAAATACCCTGTAAAATGGTTAATAGATGGAATAATAATAATAATAATATACGCGGTACCAAGAGCTTTATAGTGTTGATATATTTGTAATCGGGTTTTACTCTGGTGAAGTTGGTGTAATTAAAAGTAATATAATTTCTCGTGCGCGGAAGACAACCAAGTAAGAATGGTCACTCACCGTAATTTCTATAGTTAGCGCCTTTTGATGATCGGGGCTGTTGACCCGGGAGGCTCCATGAGGCGCTCCGTCATGTCCGGCCCCAGTGGAGTGCTGAGCAGTGGCGATAAGTCGTCTCTAACAGCGCTACTGTTACAGTCAGCCACCTGTCCCGACGTACAATGCGCACTCAGCAGCTGCCACTCTCCTAGGTGACTCGCGAAAACCGCTCAACACCGCTCTGAAGAGGTGCGGAGGGGGGAGGGACGCTAGGCGCAAGAAGAAAAGTTAGTTTGGAAACTGAACTACTACCGCGAGCCAAAGAAGCGTGTCCCGCCGCGACGCCTCCGTCTTTTTTTTTTTTTATTTTGTGTTCTGTCTGACGACAGGTCCATATGAACATGATCCTTCCATCCTTTTCTCGGACTGGGATCTGTTCATATACGTTCTTGGCAGATGATCCAGCAGTGGTTTGCCATTGCCTTCTTCTGTGTGTGACTGGAGTAATTGTTGGGATGCCACGGAGGAAAACTCCGTGTTGCCTAGACCACGGCCTTGCCCAACACAAGTTATAAATTCGGGCACCGCCGGGAATCGAACCCGAGACCCCAGGATTACAAGGCCAGCGTTCTAACCGATAGACCACCGTGGCGGTTAAAAACATTTGTATCGTACATTTTTACCATTTATTCTTAATTTATGTTAACATCATACCACTGTGACGTGTGTAAAACAGCACTGATTTCTGTTATGGGTAACGATGATGGTTACATACGTTATTTTACGTGTTTACGTGTCATTATAGTGGGTGATACGACTACGACGTTCTTTAATTCATCTGGTAAGATCTCAGGTTCTCACGGCGATGAATATGAATATTTGCCAGTATTCTTGGATGTTACGCTGTGTAATCTGGTAGATATTGACTGACGTTTCAGATGAACCTACTGTCTCCATCGTTAGGGCACCCTACTGATAGAATCAGTATGCTCCTCCGAAACGTCGGCTCAGTATCTCCCAAACTACACGGAGCTACAACCCACAACACAGATATCTTTGTACTCGCCTCCGTGAGAACCTGTAAAGTCAACGAGTAAGTCTGCCCGTCTTCATCTGTTTCGAGGTTTAGAATGCGTGAGACTAACCTTTGCTCTCTACCAGACTACACGGAGCTAAAACCCACAACACAGAAGTCAACGAGTCTTCATCTGTTTCGAGGTTTATAATGCGTTGAGACTAACCTTTGCTCCGCCATACGTCTTCATGGTTCAAGATTTCGGCTGTCAGAACCTGAATACGTTAATACAGAACGTCGCTGAAGTGAAGGGTTTTAAAATAAAGTTTGTTGGTTCTGTAATTCTACTGTCTTATTCATCACAATGAATATTTGACTTGTTTTCGTCGAGTTAGTATTATGCGCTGATGATAAATGATGTTTTTCTCTCCAGTGTTAAATATAGCTCTGGTGCCCATTATTTGTTTGCGTGTTGGAACTAAAAGCTGGAAATATTCCAATCACATAAAATATCTTCTAGTTGAACAGAGAAAGTTCATTAAGGTAACCATAACAGAAAATGGTCTGTCTAGATTGTATGCTGGTTACTGAGTAGGCAAAAGCAGAGAATTATAACGTGGCCTCACTAAGGAGCTCCATGGATTCTGCTCAGGAAGGTTCTAGTCGCTTAGGTGGTCAGAAATTGCTTTTACTTGTGTGAAGCCCGAAGGTTCATTACCGTGTTTACAAAAGCCTGCCACTGGAAGTTATCGTAAACCAGTTTAATTAATTCAGAATCATCATAGTCTGTTTATTTAAGATTCATTTCAGTATTCTTTTAATTTTGATTATTTTTGTTTCATTGGTTTGTCTATATTTTTGGTGTATTTTGTGGTACCGAGGTTAAGAATGCGTAAAGAGCCAAACCTCCTCATGATAAATGCATAAAGGAAGGGAACAAATTAAGAGCTAACGCGAATTTCAGTGAAATATTTTGAGAAAGCGCGGACTGAATTCGTCTGTCTCGCGAGTGGCAGTTGGTGTGAAAATCCAGGTTCAATAACAGACTTGAAATTTCTTGTCTAGTTCATTAACTGTCAGGTTCTGCAGGACTATGTCCGGCGGAGCGTGTGAGATCTCTGGCAATGATGCAGCGATGATGATACGATCATTCGGCAACGAACACGCAATAAATCATGTCCAGTCACAAGTGAGCCACTGACATCAGCTTTAAAGCAAAGTAGTGCGACTTGTTACACAGCACAAACTAATTTGCTCGGTTTAATCAGAGTACTGACGCGTGACTTGTGGACATTGTTCCCCGCAGAACTACGTCATCCCATTCAACAAACCAACAGCATGGCAGGAAGTGTACTGTTGTTATGACGATCGCTGTGGCACTAACTGTCTTCCATCATTCAGACACTGAGATTGTCGGTTCGAATCTTCTTCACGACATGGATGTGTTTTCTGTATATGTCTAGGCATCGCAGTGCCTTGAAACCGCTTCCAAGAAACATAGTTGAATCTACTTCTATATATACAAGTGTTGGTTGGTGATCGTCCATGGCCTACTATGCGCATGCGTCTCTATACAACATAACACAGTTATTATAACGTCGGTATAAGATCGTGTTTTAGTCTGCACTACATAAAATCCTATTATATTCTTTATTGAGCTAAGATAATTGATGATAATAATTTCTTGTTATACAGCACCTTAATTTTAACTCTTTAAAGTCAAAACTCGTCTAAATACTAATAACTCGGTCCGTACCGCAAAGAAAACACAACACTTCACCATTACAAAGATCAACTGGTTCACTCTTTAAAGTCGAAGCTCGTCTAAATAATATTTACGAATCCAGTCCGTACCGCGAAGAAAACACAACTCTTCACCATTACAAATATCAAGTGGTTAACCCTTTAAAGCCGAAGCTAATATAAAGAATATTGATTTAAGTCCGGACCGCGAAGAAAACACAACACTTCACCATTACAAAGATCAACTGGTTAACGCTGTTTAAGGAAATAATCGCTATTTAAAATGAGAATCATACGAAACACATAAATACAAAGTGCAGAGTTACTGACTGTTAAAGCAGCAACAAAAGAATATTATGCAACGGAAGGAAAGAAGAAACGTAGAAAGGAAAGATAGACTACAGAAAGAAAAACACAAAGAATGAAAGTACAGAAAGCAGGCAATAAGAATACGAAGTAAGCAGCGTACATGCGTGATGCAATGCGGTTAATCCAGAGGCTCATAAGCACTTTTCTGTCACGAAGAAATCTATGTGAAATTGTCGTAAGTTCGGGAAAGCAAGAACCGCCTTCCTTATCGGCAACTTCTCTGACACCGCTCTAGTGCGGGTACTCTAAACACACAACTGCAGGCGGAGACTCGTATCGCATAGTCGAAACGCGGTGTGGCTTTTATTAGGCTTAAATTCACGTAGATTTGAAGTGGTTATAACAAGGGTACGCACAATTTGACCTGATTAATTGATTGTGTAGTGGATTAAAATCAATTATTCGAAACCCAATGAGATTTTGATGTTTATCACGGCGGTGAGTCTGAAGATGACTGTCTTCTGGGTTGTTCCGAATTGTAATCTGGTAAAAAACTTTCCGACGTTTTAGAGGTACTTGCCTCCTCTATCTTCACTTATCGCCCTGATTATGTAAGTAGCAAGCATCTTTTAAACGTCGGAAATCGTCTACCAGACTACACAGCGCTACAACCCAAAAGACTCATCTTCAAGTGAATTTAGGGTTGCACAATGTTTTCGATTATGTACCCTTAATGGATGTTATAGTATCAGTAAACTTTATTCAGATAATTTATCAGATGTAACTTATCTTTTAACGAAGACATTTTATACTTAGATTAATAAGTAGTGAAATACACTAGTAGCTTACTTCAAGTGGAGTGCCATTTGAAACAAACAAAATGTCCTACATAGGTAGTTTTGGCGCTGTTATATTCGGGTTGACAACGAAACTAATCGGCGAGTTTCGAATTCCTTACTTCAGCCCTGAAAATGGAGGCAGTGTATTCCTCTGACAACATAGCACACTTCCACACGGGGCCAGCAACCAAAATTATAACCAGCTTCAAGGTCATTTCCCCCCTGAAGTCGAAGCTCGTCTAAATAATACTTCAGAGTTCATTCCGTACCTGAAATAAAACACAGCACGTTTCCATGACAACGATCAATTGGTTAACGCTGTTAAATGAATAATCATTATTTATTCTGAGAATCATACGAAGCCTGTATATACACTGTGTGAGAAAAATATAGAGATACTGATTGTTTATGCAGGTGGTACATGTAGTTACCGCTGGGTTTTAAACGGTTACATTTATAGGTGAATGTAATCTGGGCAGTTGAAGGCTTTCGTCGGAAGACATCAGCCACAGATCATCTCGTACATTTGTCGTACGTCTCCTGTGCCGTGTATCCAGTCTCAGACCGTACTGACCTAAACTGAGTAATGCGTAAAAAGACCAGAATAAATGTACAAGACGGACTATCTTCTGTAGAGTCTACAGTTTACGTCTTTCTCGTCGTTCTGAGTAGGGAGAGACGCGCATTATCCGATACGGACACTAGACCATCTAAGTACTTCACGTTTCATTAAAACTTGTGCTGAGAGGGGCTACAGTCGTTTGCTCAGCCCTCCCCCCCCAGTAATACCTCACACTTCATTACAGTGATTATAATAATGTCTAATTACAAGGCATGCAGACGTGATACGAAGCCTGGCAATCAAGTAACAAGGCTGTCTTGTAATATCCAGGTTGTAGATCCCCTCATTCTTACTTTCTGTCCCCTGAAGCCTTTTTCTTCAGTATCCACAACTCACTGCCGTATTTTGTTTCAAAATTAACATAAACTTCATTTACAGCGCGTACAATTAGACGTTATTCATCCGTTGGTATATTCGAACTTAATGAATACGACGCACCAAGACCACAAAGAAACGTTACTACGATCTCTGAAACGAGATCTCATGTTATGAGTTAAGGTTAATGTAATTTCAACCATCAACATAAAGTTTTGAGTTCATCGTCTCCATAAGGTGCTGAAGTTAATTAAAGCCGACACCTCTGTTAGAAGATACTATTCCTACAGTATGGGGTATACTTGTGTTATAGGGCACAGGTATCATACCACTTCGTAGATAAACCGCATTTGTATACATGCAAAATTAAATTTCTATCAACAGCCTTCGCTTTTATATTGCCGCTAGACGTTTAGTTCGTAAATGTTCCAGCATAAAATTTCATAAAATCTAGTCCAACCGTTGTCGAGTTACGAGAAGACAGAGCATAACACATCACTTTTGTTTAATTATCTAGAAAAACCGTAAAAACTTAGGTAAAAAGTGTATTAGATATAAAATATGTTTCATTTTTCTCTGAAAATTTCATTCGAAAAATATTTCGCTTCATTCTTTGATTTTAACTAGAACTGAGAGTCAACAAATATCAGTAAACTCCGCACATTCAGATTCGTGAAAATCCGCTCAGTTGTTATTCACTTGTTTCATACTGACATAAACGGCGATTATTTCCTTAAACAGCGTTAACCAGCTGTTCTTCGTAATGGTGAAGTGTAGTGTTTTCTTCGCGGTACGGACTGAATTCTTAAATATTAATCAGACGAACTATGATTCTCAGTGTAAACAGCGATCATTTCCTTAAACAGCGTTAACCAGTTGATCTTCGTAATGGTGAAGTGCTGTGTTTTCTTCGCGGTACGGACCGAATCTTTAAATGTTATTTGGACGAGCTACCGGACTGCTGGCTAGAAGTCAGCAGCACGCATCCGGAAGGTCCTGCGACCGGCCAACTCGACCAAGGTTTTCCGTGGTTTTCCTCGGTACTAGAGCAAATTCTGAGTTGGTACCCAATTCCCACGTTGCTCTGCATGCCTCCCATGCAGCCCTCTCAGAGTAATATCAAAATTCCGCTCTATAGTAGCCCCCCTCCAAAATTAACGTAAATTATTCCTAACGCCACCCCCACGGCCAATATCAAAATTCAAAATTAACGCAAAGACCCGAATCAACTCCCCCCTACCCCATTTCTTACCCCATCCTGTCTCCTAAATCCCTTGTCCTCACTAAACTTATTCATACCAGAAGGACGAGCGGGCGCTGCCTGGGAACCTTCGTAGCCCACAACCAACTTTATACCCCTCCCCCATTTATAACAGTAGTGCCTATCGCTACTCCCCCCACTTTCTCTCTTCTCTCTCTCTCTCTCGTTCGGGATCGCAGAGGGTTCGTGTGTGTGGAATTGAGAAACTACTATGCTTTCAGCTGTTTCTCCGTTGAATATACTCTGAACCTCTTTTCAACCGGAGAGTCAGTGCTTACGCAGACGTCTCGAATATCGCAGAATCCTCCCGACCCGACGAAACGCACGAAAGTTTCTCTGGCGTCGAGCCGGCCTGTGGCTGTGGCAGCCCTCACTCGCAGTCCTTAACCTGATTAAAGACTCCAGGAACATGTTCTCGGGTGCGGTTAGCCATTATACAGAATGTTACTGCAAGCAGAAGATTCCTCGCTTTACCTGGTTTTCGGTATCTGATGGTTGACTACCCGCTGCCTCCTTATATGAATCGTACAGAAAAAGTTAGGGTAATGAAAATTTAATGAAACGAAACACATTTTCGGCTATGGAAGTGCGTACAACAATTTTGTTGGACATCCTGAAGGGAAGAGATCACTTAAATATCACAACGTTTGTAACTTAAGTGAAATGCCAATTATGTGTACTTAAAAAGTTAGCAAAAGTAACTCGTTTCAGCTTCCGCTATCACACAGTTGAGTCACTTAAGACATTTACCGTACTGCGATCTCAGAATAAAAATTACTTAACAGTTATTTATACTATAGAAACAAGATGTATTTCACATCAAAAGTGTCTCAGGACGTTAAACCCATTTACAACGTTGACCCTCTGAAGCCGAAACTTGTCCAAATAATACATAAAAATCCAGTCCGTACCGCAAAGAAAACACAACTCTTCACCATTACAAAAATTAACTTTTTTTTAATGCTGTTTAAGAAGATAATCCCGTGACAATCATAACAAATCGATAAATATAGAAACTGAAACTTAAATATCACAACGTTTGTAACTTAAGTGAAATGCCAATTATGTGTACTTAAAAAGTTAGCAAAAGTAACTCGTTTCAGCTTCCGCTATCACACAGTTGAGTCACTTAAGACATTTACCGTACTGCGATCTCAGAATAAAAATTACTTAACAGTTATTTATACTATAGAAACAAGATGTATTTCACATCAAAAGTGTCTCAGGACGTTAAACCCATTTACAACGTTGACCCTCTGAAGCCGAAACTTGTCCAAATAATACATAAAAATCCAGTCCGTACCGCAAAGAAAACACAACTCTTCACCATTACAAAAATTAACTTTTTTTTAATGCTGTTTAAGAAGATAATCCCGTGACAATCATAACAAATGGATAAATATAGAAACTGAAGTGTTATTGACTGATGAATCAGGTAGAGGACACGGGGCTTTAAGTGCTTAACAGATTAGTTAGTTTATACTTTGATAGTGACTTCTGTTCTTTGATTTAGGAACACTCGGTAAATGAGTCTCATGAATGCCTGCATGTTGGATTCTGGAATTAAAAGTTTCTTGTCACAGAATAATTCCGAAGGACTCTTTGTTTGCTCCTAAACAAGAAGAGACGCTGGGAGGGGGCTGTTCGTGACAGATAACTTGTCTCCCGACCGATTCAAGTACGTGTTTGATGATGGTTTCACAATTTCCCTTGGGCAGAGTTAGCTGCTTCTGTTAAAGAATTATCCTGCTCCATTTCGTCGTTCTTGATATTTGTAGATGGTTTATAGGCTTGCACCTTCTTTATGAGAGAGAGAGAGAGAGAGAGAGAGAGCTTTATAATGGATAATAACAAGTGTGGGTTCCAGTACATGACACTTGAGTAGTCTTATTTTAGATACGCCGACAACTTGGTTCCACAAAATATGAGAAATGACTGGAGACTAAAGTCTGAATCGAGTCTGGCTAAATTAGATCATCCGCAAAACGGTGAAGTGGACATGCGGGCAGCTAATTTACCAAGGCACACGCCTTATCATCTCGTTTGACTGTGAGCAGAGTGACCGAAAGGGTGCCTCCTGTTCTGGATGGGTTTTGAATAATTGGGTTGAAATGGTTTGCGATGATAAAAAATTCTGGCGGAAGATACCGGCGATCCTCCCGTCAAGTGGGACTCACTTCACGGATGCGCTGTGTAGAAAACAAATTGTAGTTTACGTATTATTTGTCTTGTAAACGCACTTTTTAGACACCACAATTTTTTTTAGGACGGGAAAGAATCACAAGTACGTTTACTATTCTGCATAATCAATTGCTATGTGTGTCTGAAGTATCTGCGTTAACGGCTGAGCGATGTTTCATTAATACCTGTGATCGGACGCTGTGGAAGACAATGAGAATAGATCACTGATTTCAAGATCGTTAATGGAAGTATAGGCAGTTAAATAAAACAAATGGAATTATTTACTCCAGCATTTTATCAACACTCGTCTTCCTCCTAGGACGTTTCCAGCAATTTATATTTTCCCCTTGGTACGAGAGACGGGAATTTCACATTCACATAAAACAAATTATAGTTTAAATATTTTAAAAAAATTTAAATTTTTTAAATATTTAAATTTGTAATAGGTTTATAAGAGACTGGATGACAGAAGAAATTTAATGCGTGATTATGCTAAAATATAGTACATTTGGGGTGAGTAATACGCACGTTTCAATACTAGTAATGAAATAAAATAGAAGCCAGTTAACCTGATCTGACAGCAGATTTTAATTCATTGATTCAAATGGAAATACATCTTGCCTGCGGTAGATGGTAGATCAGGGAGAATCAACAATACCAGCCTAAGAACGTATGGTGGGTCCCAAAAATTTACTTTTTGATATTGTGAATAGGTTAAAACCTCCGAACCTTAGATCTCACTTTAAATTACATCAAATTTTTGAATTGAAAGACACGTGGTTCGTTGTCTCTGTACTAAAGCATATTATGGGGTACACAAAATAAAAACATTATCTGCATTAGAATGTACGTGTAATAAGCTCAAAAATGTATATTCCACAATTCTTTTAACATAAATTATAATACATTATTTACTGCGAATTGTACAGTAGCTAACATTAATATACAATTAAGTACGTCTATCATTCCACTGTACAGTAATTAATTTAAGCTTATTTAAATTCTTGGAGTGTGACATATCTTACGAAGCTTTGAAGTAAATAAGACACGACGGTATCAAGGCGTATGTAGGAAAAGAAATAGAACATTTAAGAGAAAATTTAAATGTTACGAAATGATCGGAAGTTCCCACATTTGCACGCGGAAGTAAAACTTGCGGAGCAGCGGAAAAATATGACAGCTTTAAGATCTGTCAAGGGATGAATCACATAAGACAGAATTTGAAATAAAGATATACAGGGAAATAAATAAATATGTATTCAGGGGGAAAGAGAAAAATGATTAACCGACAAGGGCAGAAACAGACTCTCACTTCATTAAAAACGCAAGGGAAATCGACTACAGAGAAGATGGTTACGTAGTCAGAAGAAGATAAACACGTTTTAGAGAACAGTTTATTTCATAATATATACATGTTAATACTTTCATGCCATTTTTTGCCAATCTTTCAAATAAAATGTAAGTGTATCTGACAACGTTATTATCAAGTTGCAGTTTGAATCCTTCGGTTTCGCGAGATATAATTCAGTGGAACTTTTTGCCTGTGAAAAATGAAAAGTAACCAATTCTCCTGTCTGGATAACTTCGAGAAGCAGTGGTCAGGATATTTTAAATTCCACAAAGAAACCGACGGCTAACCTCATATTGCGCTACGCAGACTACGAAAAAATGGTACAAAACAAGCAGCGAAGTACAAGGCCTCAAGAGTGAATACTGGAAAAATCTTCTTACCGTTACCTTAGTGCAAAATTCTGTGTTGTGTGTGAACACAGAACATTTCAGAAAATTCAGTTTGGTTATAAATGATATGACATTTGAAGCACTAAAGTATCGTGAATAGAATTTCTTTGCGTAACAGCCCTCTGAGAGCCAAAGCCGACTAGCTGGCCGCTGGCCTCACGTTCACACGCCTAAGCAGAGGTGAACGATCATCCGACCAGATATAGGGTGACGTGTGGTCTGCACGACGAACCCCCAGCCATTGCTAGTTTTCATGACTGGATTACGCTACTCATTGTAGCTCCCCAATTTCCTCACGATGCTGGGTTGGCTCAGCCTCTCAAACACAAAAGAAAATTTTGAAGACTTGAGGACAGAGAAGAAGAAAGTTTTTACAGTTTCAGCAAAGAAGATATTTTCTTGATTCATCCGTTTCTATCGAAGGCCGTAGCCGATCACGATGTAAATACCTGTTGAAAGTTCTGTACATGCTTTAAAACTGGTGAAGAAAATGGAGGTTACAGAAAAACTATCGAAGGCAGTTTAAATTAACAACTAGCAAATGTACGCGTCACATTTCTCTCTGCTATTCCGTCCGCCCTGTTCACTTTAAACATCAAAATTACAAAAAAAAAATATCAGGCCCACAGCTTCAGGGAGTTACAGATGAAAAAAGTCAACGAGAAGAAGCAAAACAGAGATCTTTGTTTTGTGGAGCAGTATCGAAAGAAAGTCTTAATAAAGTGGGTACCGTTACACATAATAAATAATAAAATAAATGTAATCTCTTGGATATACAGAGAAGATTTAAACTTACGCAGGAAAACACTCTTCACTGTAAAGTTCTAAGATTTAAAAATACAAACTGTATAACAAAAAGTTACATCAGAACATCCTATTTTCCCTCTATTTCTATGAGCACAAAATGGCTGCTTGTATAATCCAAAAACATATAATAAAATTATACATGTTCAGTACCACACCTTACACCTTCAGTTATAATATGTATATGACATTTCATTCATAAATAATTTCAATATTTAAATAAAAGCCATAAATCATGTGCAAACCACAGAATCGTTCGTTATAAAATTCCGTCAATGAACGCCGTATTCTTTCACAGAAAGCCGCTACTTCCTGTAGCTAATGCCGGAAGGCTTGAATCGACGCAGTTGACCCAAAGATTCGCACAGACTGAATGATAGACTTGGCCGCCATATTCCAACTGACTAGTATTTCTACTGCCGTCTGTCTTCGCACTGTTTCTGACATCCGTCAAACAAACACCACAGCACGCGGGTGGCTCAAAGACTAAACTGCTTTCATTTCCTGAACCCACGAGCAGATCCGGCTTCATATCTACCTGTAAAGATTCAGCACATTACAGTGACTTATCAGGACCACCGTCGTCACTTTAATAAACATTATGACCTTATAATTCTCCTTGAACATCGCCCTGATGACTGAGGCAGTATGACGTATGTACATTTTATTGTGACACTGCTAACGCATAGGGATAACTCTCTTATCATTTATCAATTCTGGTGGTTATATTACTTACAGCTATGTCTGCCTTGACATAATATGGCTCCAAAGAGGACCAAGCACCGTCAATATCTGCCAAAAGGGAGTCTAACTGCCTGTACTCCCCACTATTTTTTAATTCTTTGTACGAGTATTCCACTTTGTCTTTTACACCAGCCACTTCTAGCAGATCTGAAACAGATTTATTTTAATGCAAAAAAGGTGAAAATATACTACGAGTTCTGAACGCTTACCAGTACAGAAAATAATGATTATATATAAGCAACAGAAATAAGAATAAGAGTACTGCCCACTGAAAAGAGCAATAAACTCATGATGACAGAAAAGAATTTCTCGTTACAGAAGCGGTGTTCACAAAACACGTTGTGCTTTCTTGATATATTAACAGTTTTTCAGGAAAAAAAAAAGAAGAAGAAGACACTATATCAATTCTTTGACGCCAGCACCCTGATTTCAGAAATTTAAAAATGTTAAAAAAGAAGTGTCTTAAAATTGATGAAATATGGTAATTAAGTACAAATTTGAAATATTAATATTTAATAAAGAAATTTGTCTTCTTACTGTGCAGGTAATCTTTTCCCTCTGTAGAGCACACAATTTCATGTAACACCTCACCAGATAATACGCCGTTAAAAATTTCAACAGCTGACCGAAGTAGGCTCAGACAGGCTTCGAGGCATCGTCGCCACTCACTCAACTGGTGATCAATACCCTGAAATGTAACACAGCTGTTCAGTCAACATCATATAAATCAGCTAACTACACAGAGCAGAATCCCTTCTTTAGAAACTGATAGTTTCTCAACTAGTCAAGAAATTCTCCGCCATTACCATGTTTGCAGAAGCGCATCATTGGGGTCCCATCCTGAACTGGCTGAATCCATCCCACATTCTCAAACTTTCTTTCTTTAAGATACATTTTAATATCATTCTCACATCTACACCTAGGTCTCTCAAATTGTCTCTTCCCTTGAGGCTGACTACAATTTCAAATGCATTTCTCATATCTTTAGAGCAGTAAATATTACTTTCCAGGTATCATAAAACGTCATCCATTTTGATATTAGAAAGTTTTATGGGTCATAATACTACCACAATCTTCCAGAACTTTGCAGAATTAAATTTACTTTAGACTACCGGGGTCCTTTCCCGGGGGTAAAGCGCGGCCGGGGCGTGATGCTGACCACTCATCCCCATCTAGTGCCGAGGTCAAGAATGAGTAGGAGCTATGCCTCCTCTCCCCCCAAGCGCCTACATGGCGTATAGTGGGACAGCTTTACCTTTCTAACATGGGGCACCAAACAAGCAGATTTCATTTTTCTGAGGATGACAGTAAGACAGATGAAGATGATGGTTGGCAAAGGGGCCCTATATTAATTGTAATATAGGTCTGGAATTTTCCACAGAGATGCTCAGAAGCACAAAAAATATTCAACAGCCATGTTGGAGATAGTTTTGTTCTGGGTTGTAGTGCTGTGTAGTGTGGCAGAAGTTTACTGACGTTTCAGAGGTACTTAATGCCTCCATCATCATTCTAATGTCTACTGGGATACTGGGAACGACCCGTTCTTCAAGTGCCTGAGCACTGCGGGTCCCAACTTTTCATTGGCTCAATCTATAGACATTCAGTAGGACTCCTTGGACGAGGGATTGGCCCGTCACAAGGCCTCTACCTGTACACAGGACAGCACGACACAGAAAAACGCGGACAAACATCCATGGCTTGAGTGGGATTCGAACCCACGGTCCCAGAAAAAAAAAGAAGACGCTACATCAATTCTTTGACGCCAGCACCCTGATTTCAGAAATTTAAAAATGTTAAAAAAGAAGTGTCTTAAAATTGATGAAATATGGTAATTAAGTACAAATTTGAAATATTAATATTTAATAAAGAAATTTGTCTTCTTACTGTGCAGGTAATCTTTTCCCTCTGTAGAGCACACAATTTCATGTAACACCTCACCAGATAATACGCCGTTAAAAATTTCAACAGCTGACCGAAGTAGGCTCAGACAGGCTTCGAGGCATCGTCGCCACTCACTCAACTGGTGATCAATACCCTGAAATGTAACACAGCTGTTCAGTCAACATCATATAAATCAGCTAACTACACAGAGCAGAATCCCTTCTTTAGAAACTGATAGTTTCTCAACTAGTCAAGAAATTCTCCGCCATTACCATGTTTGCAGAAGCGCATCATTGGGGTCCCATCCTGAACTGGCTGAATCCATCCCACATTCTCAAACTTTCTTTCTTTAAGATACATTTTAATATCATTCTCACATCTACACCTAGGTCTCTCAAATTGTCTCTTCCCTTGAGGCTGACTACAATTTCAAATGCATTTCTCATATCTTTAGAGCAGTAAATATTACTTTCCAGGTATCATAAAACGTCATCCATTTTGATATTAGAAAGTTTTATGGGTCATAATACTACCACAATCTTCCAGAACTTTGCAGAATTAAATTTACTTTAGACTAACATGGGGCAAAGCCAGCGTAGCTCAGTCAGTATAGTGACTGGCTATGGACTGGGCGACCGGGGTTCGATCCCCGACGGGGGCAGAGGATTTTTCCTCTATCTCTGGGGCCCACCCAGCCTCCTATCCACTGTGTACCGGGGTCCTTTCCCGGGGGTAAAGCGCGGCCGGGGCGTGATGCTGACCACTCATCCCCATCTAGTGCCGAGGTCAAGAATGAGTAGGAGCTATGCCTCCTCTCCCCCCAAGCGCCTACATGGCGTATAGTGGGACAGCTTTACCTTTCTAACATGGGGCACCAAACAAGCAGATTTCATTTTTCTGAGGATGACAGTAAGACAGATGAAGATGATGGTTGGCAAAGGGGCCCTATATTAATTGTAATATAGGTCTGGAATTTTCCACAGAGATGCTCAGAAGCACAAAAAATATTCAACAGCCATGTTGGAGATAGTTTTGTTCTGGGTTGTAGTGCTGTGTAGTGTGGCAGAAGTTTACTGACGTTTCAGAGGTACTTAATGCCTCCATCATCATTCTAATGTCTACTGGGATACTGGGAACGACCCGTTCTTCAAGTGCCTGAGCACTGCGGGTCCCAACTTTTCATTGGCTCAATCTATAGACATTCAGTAGGACTCCTTGGACGAGGGATTGGCCCGTCACAAGGCCTCTACCTGTACACAGGACAGCACGACACAGAAAAACGCGGACAAACATCCATGGCTTGAGTGGGATTCGAACCCACGGTCCCAGCGACCAAGCGGCACAAGGCCCACGCCTCAGACCGTGCGGCCACTGTGGATCCCCTAATGACTACATGACATTATAACCCAGAAGACAACCATTTTCACACTTGCTGCTGTAAGAACCTGAAATTCTAATAAGTAAGGACAATGTTGGCTCCAGTCCTAAAATATCAACTATTACGTCTTTAGTGATTAACATACGTACCTGTGGCGATATATCCCAAGAGTGGTTATCATCATTCCCATCATTCTTGTCGGTAGTGCTGGGGAATATTTTCAGATCGAGACTCGGTACGGAACCATGGCGACTGAGTGCCAGTGGTGGCAACTCTAGGCTGCTCACTGATTGGCTGTCACCGTAAAGCCCATCTTTCAGCCCTTGTCCTAAATGACCATCAAACAATATATCTTTGGTCATATCATTACCCTTTTGCTCTTCTGACCATGTATCTGGTCCAACAAATTCACCAAAGTCATCATCACCATCGTGGGTCCGTATATCAACGTTAAAATTGTCGCTTCTGCCACCACGTAATTGATCATCAGGACTCGAGCAAAGTATATCCACATTTCTAGAATAACACTTACTTTTGACATCATCATCATCATCATCATCATCATATATTTTGCCCAGAAATCCCTGAAAAGTACTGCTTTGTCCTGCCGTCTCAGAAGTGTTCAAAGATGTATCACCTTGACTGTTATTATCATCCTTTTTTTTCAAATCCCAAGAACGGCCACTATTTGTATCCGAAGATGGTTCTACCAGACTTAAGAGGTCCGAAGCCTTTTCCTTGTCATTACTTGCTACAACAGTGTCAGCGTCCTTTGGATCCCACACATTATTGTCATTACCCAGATAGAGATCCATCAACATGGCTGAAATGTCCGTCCCCATTTTAATTTTGTTCGTTGTATTACCCACTTCATTTTCTCCAGTCATATCTAAGGTCTGGTTCAAATCTGAACCAACATCACACACTGGAGCGCCTTTATATTCTCCCCAGTCATCGACTTGAAACTCCGCAGTCTGAGGAGAATCCACAGTCTTCCATATATTTATACTACCGAGATCTGCAAGGGACTTACTTGAAGACTGTTCTCTTGTAGCTATGTCAACAAATGAATCATCAACTCCTCCTGCTGGTTCTGCAGAAAGGAAATCACCAAAATCATCACTAGCAGGTGACTGGTGGTCCGCACTTATAAATGACTGCGGCTTCTCGGGACTGTTGTCCTCGCCAGCTACTGATAGATTTCTAAGCGCACTGTATTTGTCTTCTTCTACGGACATCAGATTTACTCCGTGGATTTTAGATTCGATTGGACACGATACTGAAGTTTTACTTTTGAGTTCCGATTCCATTTGCTGTCCTACCAATGCGATATTCTGATCTTGTCTGCTTCCTTCAGGCTTTGATTTTTCTGACATTAAACATGAATTTTTTCTCTGATCAAAATCAGATTCAATTCCTTCTAGAGATGTCAGACCGCCATCCCTTATATTTCCTAACGTCTGCCGATTCCCTTCTAACTTCATATCTGCCCGAATAGCACTTTCTTTTAACAAGTAGGTTTTCCCTTGTGGTGTTTTTGCCATGCATTTAGGAAAAACCTGATTTGCAGTTCCGTCTCCAGCGCTACCTGTAGACGGAACTGGATCTTTGGCCTGTTGAAATTCTGAAAAATCTTCATCTAACGTAGCTATCACTTGTGATTGTGTACGGTGATGGTGATGGTGGTGGTGATGTTTAGTTTTCTTTTGTTTCGGAGTGCCTAATGAGTGATTGGCGAGTCTACTTCCAATTCCACGCCCATGACCACTACTGCTTACAACCATTACACTGGGGCACTTCTGAGTCGTACCCACATCCGAAGGTAACGCGGTAGCAGTACCGCTTTGTATCTCAGGTGGTTTGTCTGTTGAAGTTTGTTCCTTAATACTTGCTGAAGAAGTTTCTTCTGCTGTCGTTGGTATCGCACTCTGAAAATCTGTAAATTCGTCAAATCCCACATCATCACCTCCATAAGATGGATTAGCTGTGGATGATGCACTGGAAGGAGCCAGACGCAAGTTCAGGTCTTCCCTCTTCAATTTCTCCACATTAGAAGCGGTGACGACCTCGATATCTTTGCCGGGTATAGATGCCGCCGATTCAAAACCAGCAATTTTCAGATTTGGAATTGGTGGTTGTGGTATGAAATTCAAAACACTGAGATTATTAAATGTGCATCCACTCTGTAACATAAATAGACATAATACAAATTAGTAAAGTAAATCCGTCCTGCTACGTGTCACAGCTCCTTCTCATTCTTGACCTTGGCACTAGATAGGAGTAAGTGCCCTGACCATGCTTTCGCCCCAGTTCCTACTGGATATGAGGCTGGGTGGATCCCAGAAGTGGCCTGCAGAGCACAAAACAAAAATACTTTGCCCTTTCCATGGATCAAACCCCAGTCTTCCAGTTTGTAGTCAGACACTATACTGACTCAGCCACCCCCAGCTCATATTAATTAATAAGTGAATTAATGAGTGAATTTCACACACATTGCATTTTCTCTCTTACGATATTCAGAATTCTTCATCCACTACAAAACATTATACATGTGTTCATACGAATTCAGTATAATTATTTATTTTGATGTGATTTTGTTACTTTGAAAACGACCCACTAACCTGCGCGAGAGCGACAAGGGCCAACACAATGTATAATTCTTGCTCGGTCAGCCAACCCGCGACTTTATGATTCGCTAATCCCCATATGAAACCAAGTACATCTGTGGGCAACCCACTAGTGAGAAGGAGCGGAAAGATACGTGTTGTATCAACGAGTCCCGTCTCTTGTTCCACCAGTTTCCACACTTGTCTATAAAACTGAGGAAGACGCTCTGAGGAAGGCATCAACCACGTGGGTAAGTTGAATGAAAACGGTGCCTGGGACGGTACATTAAAGTCCATCTGCGGATTCATTCGAGACACGGTAACGTAGCCCTTATTAGCTGAAGTCGTGGGCACATGAGAGAAGGATCCTTTAGTTTCAGGTGGTGCTACAGAAGTACCATAGCTTCCCATTGTGCCTGAAGCTGAAGGTCCTGGCACACCTGCTGCGACAATATGTGAAGGCGCCAGGCCAGTGGCTTGCACTGGGATACCAACATTACCCAACAAATGCTGTAAAAGAGAGAAAGTCCATCACGTCATGTAATCATACCACTCCATTTATTTATTTAATGCCCCTGTACCATCTGCTGTAGTTATTCAGCACTGAATAAGGATAAATGAGGTATGAAAATGACATAACCTGCTTAAAAGTTATTATTCTGACACTGGTCTACGGGCACAGAAGAAACGGCGTCGTTTAGTAAATTTTGTCCAAAACCAAATTCAAATTATGTACCTCTTGAATGGAAGGTAAAATAAAAGTTGCAGACAATTACAGAACAAATATTTTTAGCGTCTTCTCTTTTAGAGGAGAGAGGTTTACGTACAATCATGTTTATCAATAAAATGACACTAAAAAGATTAAAGAATTATTACCTGATTGATAGGTACAGTACCAGGCACTGCTAATCCATGATGACTCTTTTTGGGTTTGAAAGTTTCTTTCTTCCCAAGAAGATTCTCAATTAATACATCAGCACTTACAGCCTGCTGTAAAACATAACCGTATTATTGAAGCATAGAAGTCGCTACAGAAATGTTGTGGTAGCAAGGGAAGAAATTAAAGTGTCGCATGGTAATCTGCAATATGCTCACAAATAAAATGTAGACTATCATTAATGAAAGTTGAACAAAATAAATAATAATAAAACATTAAGTATTACTTCATGTAAGGATGTGGCATCTGATGGGCAAAACAACAATCCTCCAGAGAAATGAATGCTGAGTACATAAATAAGATACCTACAGGGGTGGAAGCTGCAGTCATGAGCCTGAGTTTCTGCTGCTGTTTCAGATATTCACGCTGCTTCTCACTCTGCTCTTCTGCCAACTGCTGATGGGGTGGAAGATGTGTCCACATCCCAGCTCTTGGTCCTGGATACATTGAAGGTGTATTGTTTCCAAGACTTAAATCAATCCGAGAATGCATCTCTGGTTGCTGCAGTGGGTATCTAAGTATGTAAATACATAATTTAAGGACAAAATACACAGTAAAATATAATATGTAGAACATGTCATGGCACAAACACAGTACTTATTCCTAATACAACTGAATTACAGGTTCTTATGGTCATAGTAATTAACTTCTTGACTAGTTGAGCTACTCCATGGTGTTGGTTGCAGTTAGTAAGTAGGCCCAATTACTTTAGCTTATTCAGTGATGCATTTTCAAGGAAGGAAGCAGTTATGGCTCATTCAAGTACAACAACCGCATTTGTGTGGAGGGACTGAAGAAAACAGTGGAAACCGAAATCAGAATTTCATATAACTACGTATTTACCTGTTTGCCATTTCTTGGATAATGTGCATTAATTGCTATTACAGGTGATTTAGTCAAGGTATATTATTACACACGTTATTCCTACTGCGGTATATTTATGCACTTGACATTTTGACACTAACTATGTCGCTTTCTGATATGTTATTCTCGCTTCCATGATGTTTACAAGCGTGAAATGACACCTGTATCATTGCTGCCACAGATCACCTGCTAGCAATAGTTCAAACAGGATGTTGGCAATGGAGCTTTCACCATTGAATTCAATTTATGGTGTGATAAACATATTGAAGCCATTGTGCACACTTTTTCGTTTCTTAACAATTAATTAGTGGTTCCAGACTTTAATGAAACTTTTACTTAAAGAACTGGATCGGATCCTGCCCCATTGAGTTTTACAGTTTTTCACGATCAATTTTCTTCCGAAAGGAAAATCACCAGAAGTAATCATGTAACTCATGCACGCAAGGGCAAGATTGCAAAAAAAGTGTCATGACTCATGTTGTTAATTGTGAGGTATTAATCTGTGATCGTGTACATAGATAACCTATACCGAATGTTATCCGCAGGTTATACCTACACACCAGCATGTTTCCTATGCTTGGTAACCTGTGCAATTCAAAAGCAAAATGGTGAAGGTTAGCATCTCGAGTGGGAATTTAGGAAGTAAATGTGTTTACTGTATTTTAAAATCAGCCTGCAAATTGAATATGTGAAAGACAATTTTATATTCATGTGGACGTAAATTTGCGTTTTAGTTACTATGGTATGTAAAAAGTTACAACTTAAACATGTACAGAAGTGTGGTATTGGTTTGATAAGATGCATGGTGTTCAGTTAGTAATGTCATTTGTGGATAACTTTGCACGCACAGCTTATCATAGCATTGGTGTAACCAAGTTATGTTTTGTTACCTTTTGTTCCACCAATGGTACAATAGAAGTTATGAATTCGTATTATTTTAATTGAAGGAATAATGTAACCTAAGTTACTCATATGTTATGCAGAATTGTTAATAAACCGAAATTTGGTTGTGTAATGATTTGTAAATATGCCATTATTAACTGGTTTTTGTTAAATTTGTTTTCGTTTTGCAAGGAATTTTTTTTCAGTTTGGGCTATGCTGGAAGTTAGAAACTATGCTTTGTGAATCAAGTTTAACTCTTTTGTGTTAGCTGGTATCAGCTTCTTATGATTATGTAGCATCACACTGTACTCCAGTTGAAGTTGTGTATCATGCAGGCAATAATTGATTTTTGGATTTTAATCTATGAGTTTTTCTTTCATTCACATGATTTTTAAAACAGATTTTAGGAACTTTATTGTTGTTTGTATCTTCATAAATACAACTTTTCTCCTGCAGTGACTTAGAAATATAAATGATAAATGACTGGGTATTATTTTGCGTATCATATTCAAAGTAGTAACATAGTATTCTTTCAAATGGTAATAGTAGATAAGTTAGAAGAATAGTGGGGATAATTGTCAGACAGGTACATGCTTGTATAAAAGTAACTCTTTTAGAAATGGTTGCAGTAATTTGTTTCTGTTATAATGTCATATTGCTAGGCAAGTGATGTGGAATCATTGGCAGTCTTAGAGGCTTTGATGAATGAATTCTTTGCTCCTGGCACAAGCAATGAAAGGAAGAGAGAAATTGAAGGTGTTTTACACAACTTCAGTAGCCAGGGAGGCGCGTGGAAACACTGCTTGTATTTCATGTCACACTCTACAAATCAGTATGTGTGCATGTATAGCCTGACAACTATAGAGGTAAGAATCCTAATGATTTTTATTTATTTTTGATACATAATTCATTTTATTTTGTAGAAACATTAGTAAATGGTGAAAAATTGAAGAAAAAAATATTGGTATTCAGGCTTAAGTCTGCATCACATTTGTGATCACAGTTTCTGTGTATGTGTTCGTTTGATATATGTACTTCAAGGTGTTTCTTAATTTATTATTGTAATGTTAGACATATTTTCAAAGATTTTATTTAAGTCTTATAAGTGATATATTGGTTTTATTTATAGTGATTCAATGTAATTTTTATACAAGTTCTTTATTAAAACAGAATACACATTTTGAGTTGGTTAGATGAGTCCTGCAACTTAAATTGAGGATTCTTGTTTTTGTTTGTATCTTCAGACGTTGATAACAAAGCAGTGGTTGGGTCTGATGTGGGAGGAGCGAGCACAACTTAAGGCCACATTGTACCAGTTTTCATTGGAGCATCATCAGTCAGCCCCTAACTTTATCAGAAACAAATTGGTGAAATTAGTGGTAGATATTGCAAGATTAGATTGGCCACATTTTTACCCAGACTTCTTCTACAATATTTTACAGGTAAAAGGAAGACACGCAAGACCAAAAATGTATTTCATTGGTTGATATTTACGTTTGCAGGCATATGCGTGTGTGTATGTCAGTATCATTACGCAGTGTTTTATATTTTCTTTGTTGAATCGGTTCACGTTCATAACGCTCGTAGTTTTTAAATCATTATTTGTGACAGTGTGTTTTATTCCATGAAAATTAGTTTGTATATTTTTTCTGTTAGTAGAGAACATAATTTTAGACATTTTCTTTTCTGGAAAGGCTCCATTTGTGCATGTAACAGCTGGAGAAATGCTTAATGGATTTTCATGAGATTTGGAATTCTGTAATCAATTTATATTAAACTGTAAGTATGGAAGCAGCATTTCGACACATGCTTCGAAAGTACAGTGCCTAGCTAGCGTGAGCAGTTGACTGAGAAACAGTGGAAGGGTACAGAATATGAACAAGGTCCAGAAATATGGACCTGTTTGCGACAGAAATAATGGAATATTTTAGAAAGACGTGCGTATTGCTGACTGATATGAATGCCTCAGCAAAATGCTATACTAATAACAGTTTGACTTGCAGTGTTGTTTCGTCCATGTTGGACAACACTGTTCTTGCTTGTCATCTTGGTAGTAGCACAGTTGTTATTTAAACTGTGTATTACCTTTTTGAACCTGGTAACTTAGCAGGACTTCATCTGCACTGGAACCTGTTAGTCCAAACACATCACTTGTGTACTCATACATTAATGTATTGACAGTTAATTCAGGCTCCAGATACAACTGTATTGGGTCTGGTATTCCTACAAACTGCTTCAGAAGAACTGGTTTGTCCTTGGGAAGATTTGAGCGTGTCACGAAAGGAGGAACTACGTCGCTTGCTCCTAGCACACATCCCTCAAGTTTTCAGTATTCTTACAGGTATTGACATGTTTTTTGATATTGCAACATAGTAGCATTTATTTTTGGCTATATCTTTTTATCAAAATTTAGAAAATTGTGGTGAAAGCACATTTGGAGGTGGATGCTGTAAGCCTGGACTGTGGTCTTCTGTGTTTTGACGCCATCTACGTGCTGGCATAATCCAGACGACCACATTTTTACCATTGTGACAACCCGAAATCTTATGTTGCTGTAAGAGATTTCCTTTACAACACATCTGTATTTCCAAGCTCTGTTTAGGTGATTAGCAAAACTTTTGAGTCATTATATTGTGAAACTTTTGTTTCAGGTCAGGTTTTATAATATAGCAGAGATTACATCAAAACGGTAGACATATCTGTGAATAAATACCACTGCAGTGCGTCAAAACACTGGTATATTAATGTAGTATGTTCAGTATAATCAAATTGTGAATTCTATGTTGTATTTTTATCTTGTCATGTTTCACCACTAGGTCTGTTAGAAAATGTTTTGCAAAATCAGAAACACGGTGTAACAGCAACTCCGCCACCTTCTCCGACACACGGCCAACCAAATTCTGTGTCACCAGTACACACGGGTGAGTCCGTCATAATTAACTGATAATGGAATTGTGTTGGTGTCAGTAAATGATTTTCTCTTCTTTGTTTCGAGTTTGCACACAAAATTTTATTTTATTTTAAATTGAAGCCCTCTTAAATGTTACGATTTTTATTTGAAGAATGGAAATCACACATAAAGATATTGTCTTTGATTAGAAATGAGGTAAATATCTGACCTTGGTATTTGATGGAAAAAGTCATTTTGTACATTTGCAAGACAAATTATTTTACTCACAAGGCATTTTAAATGACTTTGTGATTCTGTGATTATACTATATATAGATTAGTCTGCCCCATACTTTTAAGCAATGAAAAGGAAATAAATGTGTTATTGTTTGTGATAGATTAATA
>NW_019060008.1:683741-740013 GCF_000696155.1 Zootermopsis nevadensis | reverse complement strand
TTAATATGAATTGCATGTAGAACCGCTGTTTATATGTGTTTTACTTGCTTCCGCTTTGTAGGTTCATTGTTGAGCTCGATGTTGGGGAGTGGGCGAAGTACAAGTGGCGGACTGGATTCAAACAGTGAAACCATTTGTTGTCTGACCCTAAACGCTCTTACGCATCTCTTCTCATGGGTGCCGTTATCCTCCTACATCACGTCTAACTTGGTAGCTGCATTGTTCCGACTAGCTAGTGTTTCTCAGGTACTTGATCATTTGTATTAATTTCAAGAAACTAATTCTCCTCAGTGTCACAGTGACTGAAGCAGTCCTTGGTTATCATAAGTCTTGTCTTTACATATGTGCCCTCGTTGCATTGTGAATAAGGTACAGTCGTATCACATAGGTGAGGATTCAGGTTCTTGCAGCGGCAGGTATGATTGTGACTGTCTTCCGGGACGTGACTGAAGCAGTCCTTGGTTATCATATCTTGTCTTTACATATGTGCCCACGTTGCATTGTGAATGAGGTACAGTCATATCACATAGGTGAGGTTTCAGGTTCTTGCAGCAGCAGGTGTGATTGTGACTGTCTTCTGGGATGTTGCATCATGTAGTCTCATAGAAACTGACCAGCGATGGATGCAGTAAGCACCTCTGGAATGTCAGTCCCTTTCTTCGAGTCTACGGGGCGCAATTTCCGAGAAGACGGCCATGTTAACTAATGTCACCGATTTTCATAATTCTACTTATTCCATCGGATAATTAATGTCTCTGTAGCTCTTTCAACCCTCTCAATAATTTACAATTATTAATAATATACCCCTTCTCTAAAAACCTTCAGCAAGAGTGGTGTGATTTTGAACTAAAAAAATATTTGGTTATAGGGATTGACGAAACCCCAAATGTCCTCAAGAATACTGCCGTCTTGGCCAGAAGAGTTTGGAATTTAATGTAATAGACAAGTTTTATAGAAATGCTGTTTAATTTCACATTCAAGATCTCTCATCCATTGCTTAATTAGTAAATGTTTGAAGTTTGAATATATATTTAAGGCAGATTTGTTCTTTTTTGTCTTACTTTGTAGCTGGTTGTTTTGCGGTTTCCTTATTCCGCACTACTCAAGAATGTAGTTTGTGAAGTGCAACCACTCCAATATGAGTAATCAGATATTTTATATAAGCAGAATTTAAGAGATATTTGTAAATAGAAAAATATGATTCTGTATATGTGTTCCATAAATTATGTTTCATATACATTACTTACTCTTTGTGAAAATTTGAAGGTTTCATAGATGTGTATTTATCGAAGTGATAATGAGTTTAATAGACTGTATTTATTTTATTGATTTTCTTTTATTTTTTTAGGGAGTATCTCAGAATGAAAACCAAAATGTAGGGACTCTTGCTATGGGTGCAATCAATGAAATAATGTATAAAAATTGTGTGCCAGCTTCATGCGAAGACTTTTTGTTGAATATATTCCAGCATGCAATGCAACTAATGCAAAGTTTGATACATTCCGGGGCATTGGAACATGTAGATGGAAGGTAAGCCATTGGATTTGATATTATTAAACTGAACTACCTTTAATACAAAACCAGCCGAGCGTTAGGCCATGGATGAAATCTCTAACGGAACGACCTGTGAAGCTGTTGCTTGTGACTGAATATTTATCTGAAAAGGGCCAGACTAATCCCAGGAGGAGCACAAATCCGTCTTCGTTACTTTCTTTGACGTGAAAGAAAACAGATTTTGTTTTCTGCTAAGTAATTACTTTTCTGTTGTCCGATTTCTTGTTAACTGGTGCAATATGAGGTTCACATGTCTTCTATGGTGCCAAGGAGAATGTTTGTTTTCTGTTGTCCGATTTCTTGTTAACTGTTGCAATATGAGGTTCACATAACTTCTATGGTGCCAAGGAGAATGTTTGGACCCAAGAGAGATTATAAGAGGATAGAAAGAATTAAGTAATGAAGAGTCATAAATTGTATTTTCTGCAAAATTTTGTTAGAGTCATGAAATCTTAGAGAATGGGATGGGCAGGACATGGAGCATGCACGGGGAAAATTAACTTGAAAACCGTGAGTGAAAGGGACTTTGGAGAACCAGAGGCTCTTGTCAACGCAGTATTGAACCACCAGATCTTGATAGAGGTGGGGAATTTCAGTTTGTAGTTTCCCGTAATGAGTATTTTCTTTTCAGTTTTCTAGAAAAGTTAACAGAGTTCCTCCGCCTGTTTGTTGCTCTTCATCTCCATCGCTTAGAAGAAAGCCAGAAGTTTTCACCTGTGCAAGAATTCCTCTCTCTGCTCTTCAAATACACATTCCATACTGCCCGCGAGCAGTTTTATAGATGTCTGGAAGTGTGGTCGATCTTTTTAGATCGTATGCATAATCGTGGGACACCAAAAGAAAGGTGAATATAGTACAGTGCTGTTACTTTCCAAAGCAGCATGTAGTCTGTAAGTCTTGTCCTTTGGTTTTTGTGGCTGGAGTACAATGTAAAACTTGAGCTTTTCAGGTATCAAGATGCCTGTCTTTTACTGGTGCAAGAGATTTTAATGAAAATGCAATTCAAGCACAATCGGGCTGAACTTGACGAACTGGATGATGAATTGTTAGATGATGATGTAAGTTACTAAGCTTATTCACAGTTTACCTTCCTTATTTAAACCAAAGTCTTGTGTATAAACTTTGTGAAATTTATTAACCATAACCTTCTCAGTTCTTCATGATTCTTAATTTTCAACTGTTCTGATGTCAGTAATGTTTTCTCTTAATTTTCAACAGCAATGTGTATAGTGAAACTTTATGTAAGCAATAGTTTTTCACCCATATATCATACTTTCTGTACGTTACCTAATTTGCCCTTTAAATCAATAATAATAAAAAGTTATTGGATGTAAAGGGTTGACTGCATGTGATGTATTACTTTTCTTTTGAGTTATAACACTTTGTTTTTTCTCTCCCTCTTTCTACAGGAGCAAACAGAATGGCAACATTACTTGAGACGCTGCATCGAGATTATAGCCAAAGTAGCAGAGCTTGCCCCAGTGGAAATGTATGAGCTAGTGGTGAGTTAATTTTGTTATTGGAATTTTATCCATCCATCCATCGGCTCTACAGCCCATATCGAGCCTTTGCCTCCTCAATTTTCTGCCTCCACGAAGATCTATTATTTGCAGCCATTTTCCAATTTTGACATTGCATCAGACCTGCAGCATCCCGTCTCACAGCATCTTCCTCTAGGTCTTCCTACCTTCATTGGACTTTGATTTCATAATTATTGGTTGAAACATATACAAGATGTGATATTTTAGGTGATGAAGATGTCAGTGTCGGTCTTCTGGGGTTTAACATCACGTGAACTTGTAGGTAGATACCAACATGCCGGAGAAATATACTGTCCCCATTTTCAGCCTTGAAGATGGCGATGGTAAGACAAACATTAACATGCGCAAGATGTCTGAAGGTGCCACCTGAGGTGGCTTGGTCCGCAGTGATATCGAGCGAGACAAATTCTGTTTCTGTAAGTTTTGTAGTCGTCTGAGAATACTGACTGCTGCTTAATTTGTGCCTGGCGACATGAAGGTTGAATTTGTCATCCTTTCCAGTCTACGCAAAAGATAATGTGATTCTCTTTTACAGAGGCTCAAAATCGGAATGTTTTGATTTCAAATCGGTGATTTTACAAGTGTTAATGTTTGTTTTATTAATTAGTTTTGTGTTTATAGCATGATCCATGGAAGGAAGCATCCACTGTTTACTTGCATCTGGAGCGAGCTGTCGAATCTCATGAGAATATCGATAACAGCAGACGTCTGACTGTTACTGATGCAGATGAGTGTTTGAGGCTTCACTGTCTTCTGAGAGATTTGTCATCCCTCACGCAGGCCGTAGGGAGAATGTACCCTTACTTTATAGGTCTGTATATCTAAACCAGAAATTATCTGCTCACGAAATTTTATTATTGATTCCAGTCGTGGTTGTGAGAGTTACGGCAATAGAACCTAGCGTCCTGTGTAATTTGTGTATCATAAATTCATGGTGATTTTGATTCAGGACAAGCATTCAGTTCCCGTTTTCCGCACGCTCAGCAACTTGTGTCAAGATTGTCTGTAATGGCGACGTATGGAACACAACAAAGACTGTATCATCTACAGGTGTCAAATCCAGTTCTCACTACTGACCTGATCGAGGTGTAAGCACATATTATCTGAAATTCTTTGAATATCTTCAACTAGTAGATTTTTTTATTCCTAAAACACTTATGATTATGTGGGTCATTCAGTTATTAGATGTTGTTTGATCTTATTTTCACACTAAGATTTTGAAATTGTGTGACATAAATTGGATTAAAAATCTGCTGCAATGAATAAATAAAACAGCAAGACTTTACTTAATGTAATTTCTTGCTTTCCTTGATAAATGTAATTTGTAGTGATTTGACCCTTTGTTAGTCATGCACAGGTCCTAGCTACTCTCAAAGCTTGGTGTCATTGGCTTGCACAACTATATACAGAGGTCACGACGAAGCCATTGTACGATCATCTCGTGTCAGACATAGTGAATTCTACAGTGCCGTTGCTCACAAGGAGAGGCGAGCCTTCTAAGTTGTGCCATTCAGCTGCTCATCTTCTAATCACGCTTACCGGAACTGTGCGTCCTCCACAAATTTGGGCTCTTCAGCCTGTTAGGGACATGTATAACATGGTTACGACCCTCACACATCTGTTGCCTGAGGTATGTATTGCTTTATTATATAATTTTGTGTAAATTATACAGTGTAGTTTAATGTTAGATTAAGTTGCAATATTCACTGAACAGAATCCTGGTTTTAATTTTGTGTATCTGAAGAATAAAGGTGGAAGTTGTCTTTAACATCACTAATTGTGTTGTGTCCCTTTGTTTTAACATAACCCCATTTCATTGGGAGGCTATAGTATCATCTTATTACAAACAATAATTTGGGAAGTGCTGTCTTATATGTGTTGTTCAACAGTGGTCCCTAATGCGGTGCCCGCGGGCGCCCGCCAAGGCTTTTTTTGGGTGCCCGCGTTGTTACAGAAAGAGGTTATACTGAATAATGAAGGCCGTTCAACCATGAACATTATAAAATCAAAGCGCAGATCTCAACTTTCTGACGCCCATCTTGACGATTGTTTGCGAGCAACAACATCATCCTACACTCCCAAATTTGAAAAAATGGCCAATTAAATGCAGCGCCAAACATCACACTAACTTCCCACTTGAATAATAATAATTGTACTTATAAAACTACGTATTTTTGATTGTGTGGTTTCTCGTATCATTAAACGTCACGTTGTTTTGTGTATTATTTGGTGTCCATATCTTATTTGTCAAGAGAAAAGGAAATTTGGCTTTGTTAATTGGTTGGTGCCCGCCACGATCTCATAAACTCTCAAATGTGCCCGTAGGCACAAAAAGGTTGGGGGCCACTGATGTACAATATCAGGTGCTGTTGCTATTAAGATAACCTTTATCAGTTGTGTCATCACTTACGAGCTATCCAGTTAGCTGTGTGATGAACTAACGCACTGTTAAATTGTTAACCCCAGAGTTTAAAGCGGCCCATCTGCGTACTAGTCTGGCTTGTGAGTCCAGCTCGGCTCGGGTTCCATTGAGCCAAACTCATTTGTGGGTGGGGTGCCACGAGCCGAGTCTGCTATGCGTGTGTGGTGAAATATATCCGAGCCCGGCTCACGAGCCAGACTCGTACGTGGATGGGCCGCTAAGGCCGGCCGGCTGGCAGGCAGGTTGTTAATATGAGAGTTTAAATCTTTGTTTCTCTGTAGTCAAGGTTAATGTAAATGGTATTATGAAAGTACCGTATGTATGAGGAAGGTAAGTGTGCATGATACTTAGCTTTTCTTTTCTCTTGCAGCTTATGATAAACCATGTTATTTTCTGTGAAGGCACAGTGCCTGGTGCAGCTGGCTTTGTGTAATACATTGCTACTACCCAGTCCAGGCATGACAGACCAGTTATGGGATGTTCGTCACAAGCTGTTAGCAAACCTCACAGATTCCTTAACAGCAGACTTCCAGCGACTGGGACACTCGGCCCAGACCCCGGAGCAACAGGCTCGTCCCATAATCACATCGACACTCAGACTTCTTGGCGATTTGGTAAAGCACATGCAGTCAGAGAGTTCACACAGCAAGAAGCTTCTGTATTCTGTGATACAGGTTTGTGTTCATAAATACATTAAAGGAACATAATGATCAGTAAGAATGATTAGCACTAATGCTTCCTGTTTGAGATCCCAGGTCCGTAACCTTAACCCATGGACGTATTCTGAAGTTCTCATGGGAAATGGCAAAAAGTTAAATTAGGCCAAGACCACATCGTCCATGTTCCTTTCCAGTGCGTTATTCATTGTATCATGCAAAATAGTGTTATTAAATAAGGAAAAAATATATTACAGAAATTATCACCATCTCTGACCACTAAAAGTAACACATTTATTTAAATAAATAACAGTTTTATTGTTATATGGTAACAACCTTGCACCGTATAAAGGAAGATATTTCGAAACTTCAATCAAAGCCTCGGATAGACGGACTTGACAGAGGACCGAATACGGACCTGAGAGCCATAGAAGAAGAAGAAGTTTATCAAGTCTCTGTGAAGTTTGTCCTGTAAATCAGCAGAAATTTGAAAACAGTAACAGAAGTGTTTATGTATATAAATATAAAAGGTGGAGATATGGGTATGAATGTAATTTTACTATAATTTGTAACTTTCTATGTGTTTCTCATGTTGAAAGAATCTTGCATTCTGATTTGATTGCAGGGCAGCATACATCAGACATTGTCGATGTTCCCTCAGTATGTGCAGTCGCCTGACGTGTGTGAGGTGATTCTGGACTTTTTTCTCACGGCATTTGCTGGCTTACAGCAGCAGCTTGGCGCTACATTTACCGAGCAAACTGTTCAGACTTTTCTTGGTGTCTTCACCAGGTAATGATTCTCAAGTCCGGAAGAATGTTCGAACTACAGCCTCCGCATCATGCGGTGTTTCAAAGCATAGGCTTTTAAATGGCTGAAGTGGGTGTGGTGGCCCAGTTTCTTAGTCTGGCATTACAGCTACACTCATTCTAACATAATTTCATATTCTGTATTTTTTAATATCCTGTGAAATTAATATACCTACATTTAGTGTCTGTCTGGTTTATGGAAATTAAAGTAAAAACAAAAGAATTTAGTATTGTATTTCCTTCTTTGGTTTGACAAGTACATGAAGTTTATAGAAAATTCCTTATACAGAAAAATTATTTTCGTGTTAATTTCTATTTTCTTTTATAGGGAACATCTGGCAGAATCATTGGGACAAGAGGGTGGAGCTGGGACACGTGTTGTTGAGAAGTTTCTTCAGTTGTTGCAACTGGTGATGGCCGAGCCAAGTGCGTCGTTCAAACGTTTTGTTCCAAGTACCATCTCTCTCTGCCTTGATCATGTTTATCGATTGGTATATATTTTCATATTTCGCAGTTTTCCTGTTTTTTTTTATTTCTTTTTTGGGGAAGGGGGATCATATTTCGCAGTTTTCCTGTTTTTTTGTTTCTTTTTTGGGGAAGGGGGGGAGTGAAATTATTTTCAAATAACTTTGCCCCTGAAGATGGTAGCAGCTTGTTTCTGTGAAATGAAGGAAGAACCAAAATATTGCACAGTGAAGCAACCCAGATGACCACTTTCATAATTACTAGCTGCTCCGCAGACATTTCTCGTTTACATTTTGACAAATCAGTGTAGATAATTGTTCTGTACTCTTTTTCTTCCATGTGAAATGTTATAAAATAGGTATACTGGTATGTAGCATATGTTCCGTGCGTAAATACCTTGCAAGAAGCAATGTAAACAAATTAGGGTATGCACTTTAAATATTTGGATATTCTACTGTGTATATTGGCTGACGAGTAACAAATGTTTTTTAGCTGAACACAGCAAACGTTGCAAAGAAAACCAATTTTACCCAGCATTTAGAGAATGAAGATGGTTTCTCCCAGACTTAGGTTTTAAGACAAACAAACATGTCCTAGATGGCATATTCATTATTATCCGTTACAAGTTGTATCATATTTTAGGAATGATTCTAGTTGATAGCTGTGTCGTATTTCCGTACATGAAACTTCTGTTTTATTCTTTGGGCTCTTTAAATACGTGTTATTAATTATTATGTCAGATTATTGCAGAATGCGCTTTATTAGTCTTAATTTTATTCTGTTAGGTAGCAGACACGCCATCCCCAGATGTAAAACCGGCATTGTTTGGCGTTCTTCATGCCATTTTGTTGCACAAGTGGCAATACTTTTACCGAACATCTGTATTGCGTGCATTATCTGAACCAGGAGTGGAAGGAATTGAAAACCGTGAGCATTTTGTAGGCATTCTGCAGGCATATGGTCAATCACTGTTACAGCCTGATATCAATTTGTTTGGACAGAACCTACGTAGTTTGGAAGAACTTAACACCAAATGGAAGCTCTATCATAAGGTAATATAATCATTTACATCATCAAGAATATTGTTTTATTTGCTGCTCTGATATGTGCTTAAATTTATTTCAGCAAATTTTATCAGTGACAAGACAGTCACAGCTTTTTATATCTACATGCTCAGTATTCAGTATTCGACAGTGCAAATGTGTTTACCCTTCCCCTTCACCACATCGAAAGACAAGGATCAATCCAGTCCTTCAAACATAGCGCGTTTTATAACATCAGACGACGGACAATGTCCAAAAACTCAACAACCCAAATATATTTGTGTTTAGAAAATTAAAACTCAAAACAGATATTGACTGTATCGGTCAGTTACGCGCATCATCAAAAGTTCGGACAAGATTTGTGGGACTCGGTGAAATAAGCATTACATGTGCATATTTTGTGAATTTTATAAGGAATTGTGAAAAAGGCCATAGATAAATTTCAGTTGAATATATGAAGTATATCGTATTGTATGACGAGCATACACTTTTCCCAAGCCTTACGAATTAAAAGTTTCAACTTCAAAAGCTGTGGAAGGAAAAGCTGAGTTTTACTGAGAATTGAAAATATGGTTGTTTGTACATCATTCCTTTGTCAAATGAGTGAATAAAATCTTAGTTTTAAGTAGATATTTACATATAATTTGGCATTGACAGTATAGTAGTATTTTCATTTTATGGCAGGCATTATTCCGTGAAGAACTACTCCCTCAATTCCTCACAGTTCTCTTACACTCATTGGTCCACAAATCGCATGCATTACTGGGTGAAGAGATTGCTGTGTGTCTGTACAACATGGCGGCTGTCAACTTCGTGGCATTCCATAATGCTTTTCTCCCGCAGTTTCTTCATTCAACTGATGGACTCGATGATGGCCAAAGGTCTATCCTGCAAAGAAATTTCAAGAATGACACTGTAAGATGCAATTATGTTTATAACTAATTCACTATGTGGTACAGTGTCTTTTGAGTAGTTAGTAACTATTGAGCTGGTCAGTAAATGCCCTGCTTTTATTTAACTAAGTGATTCATCACTTAGTAACTATTGAGCTGGTCAGTAAATTCCCTGCTTTTGTTTAACTAAGTGATTCATCACTGTGTTCACAAAAGCATTTTATTTGTATAGCCAGTTAAATCTTAGACCACACTTTCGGACCCAGAACCTGTAACATTAATTTCATTGAATTACTTTTCATCTCGTAATTCTGATTTAATCTTCGTAACATTATTTGTTGAACGATACAAGTTACAAGGAATGAAGTACATATTCCTTTTTTTATGACTCATTTTGTATTTTCTGTTGTAAATTTTGTACATAATCTGACATTTGTCCATTTGCTCATCGTTGATCAGACAAACTTTGATCTAAATCATTTGAAATGTTAAAAGATGGCTGACTTCTGGCTTATAGTGCCATGCAGTCTGATAGAATTTTACTGACATTTACTTGCTGCAATAAGAACCTCAAATCATACATATTTTTTATGTTAGTTTAATTTTTTCTTTCAGGACCTTCCTTCATTTACCCAGAACATTCAGCAATTGGTGAATGACTTGCGGTGCTACCGACTGTGTAATGCAAGCCTTCCTGCAGGCAGTGTAAAACTTTGAATTTCAAGGATGAACAGAATTTATTTTAAATGCACTTTGTGTTTAAGAGTGCATAACTTTGCCATAAATTCCAGGTGAAAGTGCATTACGTCAGTAGCAGGGTAGGTGTGTGCACATGCATGTGTGAGTTGAGGGGAAAGCAATATATTTTGAATGTTTAACAGATAATATTTATTACAAATTTTATTTAAGAATTTGTTGATTACCTGTTGAACGAGTTGTACCTAATTGTTCCTTGTGTGTGGTGCTGCATGTTATTTGCTACGCTGGCAAATTCATTGTACAGGATGGCAGAGAAGTTCCCGTACCCCTCCATAACTTATGTCGTGGCAATAGTAACGTTGCATCTGATGGATCTTTTTGTGCACTGTTGTGTTCAAAACACATCCTGATGCCCTGCTGTGTTCTGTGTGATCGACAGCGTTGCTGCATGCCACTTTTTAGTTTCATAGTGTACCTCAGAGTGCACGTACGGATCACATGGTAAGTTAAATAGGTGTAAAGTGACTTCTCAGTCACTTTGTATTTTAATGAACAGTCCAATTTGAAAATTGGCATAATCTTGGATTAGGCACTGTGTTCATATAATAATGTTTATAAATATGAGTAGTTTTTTTTTCTATTACTTTTGAAATAAGCGTACCTGGTGTAAGATGAAAGCAGGGTAGGGTAGTAGTTGTACATGAAAGGAGTTTGCTGCATGGAAGGACAGAAATAATACTTTCATAATGCCTCCAATATGGGTTTTTTTTGTTTCTATTAATGTCTTGTGATATTATTTTTTTATAATGTGAATATCTGTTCAGAACAGGAAAATAAATTAGCAATTTTGTATTACATCAAAAACCTTGTAATCCAAAAACTGAAGGAGCAAACGAGTAGAACGTGGGTTAAACATTTTAAACTGCAAGACTGATCTTTGAATTATACAAGATTGTGTTGTGATGTGTCATATAAGTAGGATTTAAGTTCGTGTGGTGACAAGTTTGGAGGCAGGAAGTACCTCAGAAATGTTGGTAAACTACCAGATTATATGGCTCTATAACCTATAATACAGCCATCTTCATGTAAAATATTTATATCATATTTACCAGAAATGGACTTCGTACTAGTTATGATGATGATGGTTTTGGCACACTTTAGATTCTGGTAATTGCTGGTTGTCAGGAAGTGTGCTTAGAAGTTCTAAGGCATGGAAGGGAGGATATTTAAATGGCCCAGGAAGTAGCCAAGAAGTAGGGTGTGGGTTGGATACATTGGCTTAGAGGACACAGTTATGTAATGTGAAAATGGAAATGAGCCATTGGGTTTGCATGAAAAGTGCTAAATGTCTTCAATTGTGTAATTTCTAGCTTTTAAAGAGTTCGTTAACGTTAGGTTCTGTGCGAACTTGTTTAGTTAGTGAACAAGTTGATTACGAACCGAAGGTTGGTAATGATTTCGTTCTTTAGTGACTATTTTCCAGAAGCATACTTGCGAAACAAAACTTTATTTCCTGCTTAATACACTAATAATTTAGTATAATTTTGTGTAAAAACTACTTTCCAAAGCGTTTGACGTTCAGATATGAGCTTTGTGACTTTTCATTTCCAGTATTTGACCCAAAACAACGGGTCATTTAATCCAAGTGAAACAGTTTGCGGAATTCAGGTTTTATTTTATGGGTTGGCATACGTGATTAGTATTGCGTGTGTGTAATGCTGTGTGAGTGAGTCGTGTTGAACTGAAGATTATTGTAACAAAATTAGTGCTTGTTGATACGTGAAGTATTTTAAATCGGAATCTACTATATTTAAAGCCGATTCTTACGTTCGTTTTGTTTTGTGGTGTTGCACATACTTATATCCAGTAGCTAAGAATAGTAATTTCAACCCTAACCTCATTCGTCATTAAATATAAGGATGGTGATTTGCTCTGCAGGTTGTGGTAAAAATGCAGTTTTGAAGGTAAGTGACACACTACTCGTTCTGTACTGTAATTTCATCATAACTTCAAGGTGAAATCCGCTGTAACAATTGATTTGCCTGACTTTTTAGATTTTCATTGCGACAAAAGTGTGAGAAGTGGTCTTGTGGATTGTGACACTGCGTAGTCTTGTAGGTGGTTCTGGAACCCAGAACACCAAAATCCACAGTTGTTCTGTCAGTTTGGAAACCGTTTAGTATGTGGGTTTATAATGTGTAAGAAACAACGTGGGGTAATCAGATTTAGGGTTATTTATGCAATGATGTGCAGCATTGAAACTGGTTCTAATTACATTGTATGTCTGTCTAATTATGTTTTCAGAGGCCCAAAACTGGAGACGCTCTATGTAAAGAATGTTTCTTTTGGGCATTCGAGACAGAAATTCACAATACAATTATTAGTGGTTCATTATTTAAGTGTGGGGATCTAGTTGCTGTAGCAGCATCTGGTGGAAAGGACTCGACGGTTCTAGCATATGTGCTAAAGCTACTTAACAAACGTCATGATTACGGACTGAAATTTGTGTTGCTGTCTGTAGATGAAGGTATTACAGGTAAGACCATGTTAGACTGCATATTACTTATGGGCTACATTGTACCCACACCCATTTTAGACATGGAGTTTTTCAGACTGTACAGAAGTGGTTAAATGTAAATGTATATGTTTTTGTTGATATGTAAAGAGATTTAATTTTCTGTTCTGTTGATTGCATGTAGGGTACATTGTACCCACACCCATTTTAGACATAGAGTTTTTCAGATTGTACAGAAGTGGTTAATTGATATGTAAAGAGATTTACTTTTCTGTTCTGTTGATTGCATGTATGGCGTGTGAATCATGTTCTATTTTTCTGATACTAATGAAGATTGTTGGTTTCTGTATTGCATTATGTTCACTTTAAGTCCAAATTAAGACACTGCATTTTCTGCAATCTTCAGTGTCATGACTTACATGCTGTATTACCAGTGCCAGGGTAAGGGTGTTTAAGTGTTAAAAGTTCAAGAAATGAGACTTTTTTTGGAAAGTTCGCACAAAAAGAAATTGATATAAATAGAATTATACAATTAACACATGAACTTAATGCTAAAATGCCAGTTCTCCTAAATTACTTTTTACATGAAATATAGGCTGTAAAGTTATAATAATTCTTATATGTAATATTTGGATTCATACATTAATAGAATATGGGTTTTGATTTAAGGTTATCGTGATGACAGTCTGGAAACAGTGAAGCAAAACCGAGATGAATATGAGATGCCTTTAAAGATATTGTCTTATGAAGAACTTTATGGATGGACTATGGATGCCATCGTGAAGCAGGTATATTGCAACATATCTGTTCACTGTCATGCCTAAATTTCACTGACTCGTATCTCATTGTCACGTAAATTTCTTTGTAGATTGGACGCAAAAACAATTGTACATTCTGTGGTGTATTCAGACGGCAAGCATTAGATCGTGGTGCAGCATTGCTTGGTGTGGACTGCGTAGCAACAGGTCATAATGCAGATGATTTGGCCGAGACTGTTCTGATGAATATTCTGAGAGGGGACATTGCAAGACTGCAGCGCTGCACAGCTATTGTTACAGTAAGTAGTAAGAAATTATATCTCTTGACGCAGTCCAGAATTAATTTAAAATTGTTTAAAGTGTTTTTTATAGCCCATTCTTGGTGCAGTAACCCTTTCATTATGATTTTGATTACAGGCAAGCGAAGGAGCTATTCCTCGTTGTAAACCTCTCAAATACACATATGAGAAGGAGATTGTAATGTATGCGTACTTTAAGCGGTTGCATTACTTCTCCACTGAGTGTGTTTTTGCACCAAATGCGTATCGTGGTCATGCTAGGGCCTTCCTTAAGGACCTCGAGAAAATAAGGCCAACGGCTATCATGGATATTATTCATTCAGGTATGGAAATTACTTGAATTTCTGATGAAAAAATTATTAGTAAACATAACATATTTAGCAGTTTCAGACATCCATCGTTATTTATCATTTTGCAGGTTTCGTGGATAGTGTTTTGATTACAGTTTCTTAAAAATTAGTGAGAAAAAAATAGTGATGCCGTCTACGTTGGCCTGGCTTATAGGTTGTTCTAAGCAGGCCGTGATGTATGGTAGCGGTGTGTTTCTTATTGTCTTCTTGAATACATATCAGGCAATGTCGGACTTGCTCACAATTGTGTATTTCCAGCAGGCTTTCCAATAGGAATTGTTATTTTTTATGTTGAAGGTGAGAGCTTATCAGTGCGTGAGGGAGTACATCTTCCTGAAAGGGGAACGTGCTCTCGATGTGGCTTTGTCTCCAGCCAGAAATTATGCAAAGCTTGTGTTTTGCTAGATGGACTTAATAGAGGATTACCACGCCTGGGCATTGGTAAAACAAGCAAAGTAAACAAAGCAATCATAGAATCAAACAAAGAAAAATCAAGGAGTGCTGAAGAGTTCTAATACCTGGAAGAGTTCCTGCATGTGCTTTATGTATAAATTTACAGTCCGTGAGTAAATATCCCATATATTTTTATAGTCTCGCGTTTCAAGTTGACACACACGTGCATCATCAATAAGAGCATTACTTAATTACATAAAAACATTTTCCAGAAAAGCTGTGTAGTAAAAACCAAATCTGTTCTGTTATAAGAATCTCGATGTAAATGCCACTGTAGTAAGAATAAACCGAACTACAGTGTCAACCGGTTCTGACAGGCAACCCTGCTGAGACTCATAACGAGCACCAGAGGAGAGGAGCCATATTACGCACGTGCGTTACAAGACAGTAAAAGTGTTAAAAGCTGTATACCAGCAACGAACCTCAAATCTGACTTATTATTGTCTTGTAGCTCTACTAGGTTGTAAGCAATTATACTCTGTTGTTTATTCTCGTTACATATGGGGAGGACTGTACTGTACATTTAATTCAGATTCTGTCAGTATAACCCCTAATTCTCTCAATAACGGCTCGCTATGTAGAAAGCTGGAGGAAAAATACAATAGACTTGGATGTGAGCTTTTGTTTCCAGACAGTTGCATTTATTAAATTTAGTGACTTTTCTTTATTTGTAAGCCTTGTTTGTGCCTGGGCATTGGTAAAACAAGCAAAGTAAACAAAGCAATCATAGAATCAAACAAAGAAAAATCAAGGAGTGCTGAAGAGTTCTAATACCTGGAAGAGTTCCTGCATGTGCTTTATGTATAAATTTACAGTCCGTGAGTAAATATCCCATATATTTTTATAGTCTCGCGTTTCAAGTTGACACACACGTGCATCATCAATAAGAGCATTACTTAATTACATAAAAACATTTTCCAGAAAAGCTGTGTAGTAAAAACCAAATCTGTTCTGTTATAAGAATCTCGATGTAAATGCCACTGTAGTAAGAATAAACCGAACTACAGTGTCAACCGGTTCTGACAGGCAACCCTGCTGAGACTCATAACGAGCACCAGAGGAGAGGAGCCATATTACGCACGTGCGTTACAAGACAGTAAAAGTGTTAAAAGCTGTATACCAGCAACGAACCTCAAATCTGACTTATTATTGTCTTGTAGCTCTACTAGGTTGTAAGCAATTATACTCTGTTGTTTATTCTCGTTACATATGGGGAGGACTGTACTGTACATTTAATTCAGATTCTGTCAGTATAACCCCTAATTCTCTCAAGAACGGCTCGCTATGTAGAAAGCTGGAGGAAAAATACAATAGACTTGCCAGATTAGTCGAGGGGGAGAGGTCAGACTAAGACAGGTACCCTGGTCCTCCAGGTTGGGGGTTGGTCGCAAGGCTAACAACCTTGCACCGTAAAAAGGAAGATGTTTCGAAACCTCAATCAAAGCCTCGGACAGAATGGATCTAACAATAGGACCAAATGGAAGAGGAGAATTGAGGAGGCCATGGACCGAACTTGGACCGGAGAGCCATAGAAGAAGAAGAAGAAATTGGTCAACATTACAGAACTGTCTTACTACTCCATTTTTAATACCTTACATATTTATGAAGTTGAACTCCTTTGTACTTAAATACCATATTAGGTTGGTACATTGTAGTAATGGGTAATTCAGAATAGCAGTGTTCTGTGTTTTTTAATCATGGGATTTGTTGTCCACAGCAGAGAATAAAGATTAAAGTAAACAAGTCAGAAATTTAATAATATTCTTTATGTAACTCCAATTTACAAATTCACTCCGAAAAAAGTAACATGTTCTTTACCTAAAATTATATCCAATCCAGCGAATATTAAAAAAATAATTAATTTACATTTTACTGGGAGAAGTCATCTTGTTACATTCTTCTGTGTCCGTTCATTATTAAGTTTGTAAAGTGGCAATACTGATCATCCAGTTTGATCTGACAGCATCATTTGTGTTTTCATTGTGTATAAGTATTTTTGAAGCCCTATTTTGGGGTTTTCTGTAAATCAGAAGTACTGCATTTTTTAAATCTACAGTGTGTTATATATAACTTTTTTTAAAACTTAATGAAATTTACATAAATTTTACTGATATCAATATTAAGTCATGGATATCATATATTCTTCAGTCAGAGTGGGGTTTCTTCATCCCTTATGAAAGGGTGAAATGTGAAATTATTTTCAGCTCAGGTGCATCCTTGGTAAGATATTTTTTGCCACCGTAAGATAATTTACATTGTAGTTTCTATAATCTTTGCACGTTCTTATTATTGATTTATTTCCCCCGTGAAGAACTAATTTGAATGAATTAGGAAAAGTGATTCTGACCACTGCAAAATTCTAACAACAATAATTATGCAATGTAAGCAGTAGCTTTTGTTTGTACTTTGGCCCTACACACAGGACACAAGTCATTGATTCTTTCACTGCAGTCTAAGCACAGGCACACATGACCACAAGGTAATAAGATGATTTCACGAGGGTTTTGGTAACATACAAGACACTGTTGCAGTTCATTTAGTTCTCTGTCCCGGACATGTCTTCGTCTCATTTTCTGGGAACCATCTCGCTGTCTCCTTATAGCTTCTTCATTTAGCCTGCGCGCACGTTTCGTCCACCATCTTTGTGCTATTATCCCAATGATGACTATACCGATGCCTCCGAGTATAATTGTCAGGAACCTATGTAGGGGGTTGAAAAACAGTGGAGGATTATTAAACCAGTACATATCTTCCCAATAACCTCAAGTATAAATGGGGAGAACAGAGATGCTAACGAGCACGTGATTAATAAGTCACATGCAAATTATAAAAGCTTCAAATCATAACAATCTTATGTGCGCTCACTAAAATAGCACCCCCCACAGAGGACTTCAAATAGATAGCCTGTGCATACATAGTGCCTAGTTCTGTCATATATGATAAAGTACATGGATTGTGTTGACAGTACCTATTAGTAATAAGCAGAAAGGTCTTGATAATACATTCCGTGCTCCATGGATTTTAACTGACTTTGGACTGAAGAAGAGAAAAAGTTATGAGACATTCACTACATTGTGAAAGCAAGGAATATTCATGGATTTCCCATACCTGTATATACGCTTCTCATTATCAAGTTTTCGGATTAAGGAAGAAAGAGGCAATACCGTGAGATAATACGGATTACCATCACACGGAGCCTGCAATTTTAGTCCGCCCCTTTCTAATGCAAGTTCTCCGATTCCAGTGATGAAGGTTCCTTCCTTCAGCATCTCCTCCGTTGTCTGCACGCCCCGTTGTTGCACGCCTGTTACAGAGATGTGTATTCCTCTTGGTTTATTTAACAATAATTTCAAATTGTACAGCATTCAGTGTTAGGCTGATTAATGACTAATGATGTGGAAGGGAGTGGCTGTAGCCTATTTAAGGTGTCATCCCAGTATTTATCCCGACAAAAGCCATGGGAAACTTTGTCAGGATAGACGGTCTCTTGGCTGAGATTTCAACAATGGATGACTGGAATACAGGATGTGTAGCATGAATGAAGACATAGTCTGTGATGAAATCAGTGTTGATAACTATGAATTTTCAGAATGTTACATGACAAAATCATGAGCATAAAATTGTCAATTTCCCATTCTGGGGGAAGAACGTAATTAAAGCTATTTATGAACAAAGTGAGAATCTTCTCAGGTGACTAGTCGTGTCAGTATAGATTTGTAGTAAAATTTTTCAGAGACCTCTCTGCCCCCATTAAGGAACGACATCACATAATTCCTTGATGATGCGGCTAGTTGCCCGAAATTTTATTGAATTGAGTCGCTAAGAAAGTTGGAGGGCATAAAATTACATATTGAGGAACTTCATAATTTATATATTAGACCATATGATATTGTGAGGTTGAGAAAATAGGGAACAGTGAGATGGTTGATTAGCATACATGGGGAAAACGTACAGTACACTTTTCAGATACAATTTACCTACCTGTAAAAAATCCCCATACAAGTTGAAGGCCACTGGGATTACTAGGTTCAAAATGACTTTCAGTAGTTTCAAGGTCTAAAATATCTGTTCTTTCAGCATCAAGCACTTCTACACTGGTTTTTGATGCTTGTAACACAAATGGAACAGAATTGTAAACCTCTTGGATAACACGCTTGTGGTCTGTGCTACAAAAGAAAACACAATCTATGATCAGTGATGGAATTTCTTGTACTTATGACTTTAACTGGCATTATATGAATATTCAGCATACCTCCAGAAGCCAGCTGAGGACCTTCTGATTAAATGTTCTTTGATACAAATCTTTTGAATGGTTCCTGTAGTTTTCCAGTTATTTATGCTTGTAACTGGAGCACCAAGTGCTTTAACTTGGCCACGTACGGCTACATATGGAAGTTTTTGATCTGGTTGTGTTCTTACTCTATCTTCCAGACTAGAATCTAATTCGACCACTGCAGCATTCTATAACAGACACAAGCAAAACTTAATGTGTGAAATGTTGTAACCTGATATACTATGTGGCCCTGCTAAAATCAGGAACACGAAAATTTCTGGAGAGATGGTTTTATAAATTTCATATATTCTATTCACTCAAAATTACAACAGTGAAATAACGAGTTAATGTTTAAACAACTGGATGCCACCCGCATCCCAAATAACTATGACACGTCATGTCTAAATAAGCAACATAAATCTGCGAAGTTCTAGCTGCACTCCACAGTTCTATAATCCAACACACCTGAACCTCTTTAATTGCTTTATATTGTTTAATGAATAAGTTGCAGCATATTCCAAATAATATGGAATCAAGTCCAAGCGCAAGAAATTCTCTGACATAATCCATTCCCAAAAATATTTTCTGATTTTCTTTCCACTTTGTAAAGTTTCACTTGCGCGGATCCATGTTCCACTTCAAACTCTTTTTTTGTGATCAGAAACACCAACCTGTGGATGGCTACAAGAACTAAAGCGAATTTTCTAAAATGATACTCCTTGAATTTTTTGCTGGAACTTATGAAGAACGTGATAGTTTAACTTCATTAAATAGTGTCTTTTTTCTCAGCTGTGCTTTCAGCTGTTACTTTTTAAGAAATTGTTGGATGTAGTATGATGGCAACATTGATTAATCTGTTGTGTCATGTGATTTTAGGGGGAAGGGAGGTCGAAATAGGTTGGATGGAAATTTACGTTGTTACCGACTGAGAACTTGAAAGTGGATGCAGCCAACGAAGAGTTGCCGCTAGATCGTTATTGTGGTAGTTTTATAGTTTCTGCTGATAGATGACGGGCAATGCATACATGACGTAATTCGCCACGTGCGTTGCCAACATTTGACATTGACTTACCAATATGAATGTTGGTATTTGTGCATTTAACGTCAAGCTCAAGGTACAGCGGTCTGTGGTAGTAGAAGTAGAATTACTCTGCATTGATTTTTGGTAAAATGACGGATTTAGAAGGCAAGAGAGATGAAACAGAGACTGCGAAAAAAATTGTCCATACTTATCCTTTAATACGGGTAAGGCATATTGTCGTGTCAGTATATATTTTGTATTCAAAATATATACAGTTTGCTTCTGGAAAACTTTGGAGTTGCTTATACAAAAATAAATTATTTGCTAGAATTGTTGCACAATTTCAATTAGCAGAACGTTTGTCAAGTTTACATAATTATATCTTAAATCTCCAGAATTCTGACATGGTGGAAGAAATGAAAGGAGAAGTAATGGAACTGGTTGTCACAGCATGTGAAAAACATTCAACGAACAATGAAGTAAGTTATCATCTGTGTCCTTTATTAAATGCCATATATTCTGTGTAATCTCACACCTTACTTCTGTCAGTTCAACGAACAATGAAGTAAGTTATCATATGTGTCCTTTATTAAATTCCATATATTCTATGTAATCTCACACCTTACTTCTGTCACCATCAAAACTTTATGGCCACTTCCAAATTGCCCAGTGTCATTGAGTAGTTTGCTTTATGTTCAGAATAGATTATGCGGTGTTGGAGGGAAATATAATGTGTGAATGATTAATTAGAAATGATCTGGCCTGTATGAAGGTGTTAGTATTGTTGTGCCATTTATCTGGAGGAGCCGAGAACTCAGTGAAAAACCTCAGTCAAGGTAGCTAGCCTCTGGTCTGAGATCTGCACCCACTTCCTCCCACATGTGAACACATAACTAACTAAATAGATGGCTTAGGGAAGCCGAAGGTTTATCACTGAACTAACCAAAGCCGTCCACCGATCCCTGTCCTGGGCGAGCAAAATCCAGTCACTTTCTACTCCTATCTCCCATAGATCCCACCTGAGATTATCCTCCCATCTACTTCTGTTAATATTTGTGTTTGTTCAGTGGTTGTTTTTATAAGGAGTTTCACAATAGCCATTGGAAAATTTTCCTTCTGGCATATTTATCATATTATTGAATTATTTTCTTTTTCTTTGTTAAACATTCAGAACAGTTTTTATTTAATTAAATTTAATGTGGTGATAAAAGCTAATTGATCTCTTTTTTTTTCCAAAACTTTATTTTTAATGTAATTCTGTGTATGTATAGACACTTTGAAATATCCAAGGATGTGAGCTTTTGTTTCCAGACAGTTACATTTATTAAATTTAGTGACTTTTCTTCATTTGTAAGCCTTGTTTGTTTGTTTGTAACTAATGGTAAAGGGTGTGTTATTTCATCTTAATTTTAATTAACATTTAACATTTCAATTGTCCTGTCATCAGTAGTTCATATTTGACCTTGCACAGAAAACATGTTTGCTTTTCCTTTTTTATCTAGTTAAGTTTATGTACCATTAAATAACTTCGTCTAACCACTTAGTTGCCAAAACACTAACCAAATGTTTTTGTATGTTCCGGTTAAATGGATTTTCAGATGGCTGCTCGTATGATAAAGGAAACAATGGATAAGAAGTTTGGTCCATCATGGCACACTGTTGTGGGAGAAGGGTTTGGTTTTGAGATTTCATATGAATGTAACAATTTGCTGTACATGTTCTTTGGTGGAAACCTTGCTGTCTGCATATGGAAATGTTCATAGTTCCATCTTCCCCTTAAAGCAGTTTACACTGTGATGTATAAACATCATGGTTTAAATCGTTTTGGTACAATGTGCTTTCATTCATGACAAACAGATAGTATTAAATAACGCCAAATATATTTACTTTTAAAAGCTTAAAAATGTCAGGTGCAGTGCTCGTTGTGACGAATTTTTGTAGTATTTTTTGACATTTGTTGTGTGATTATGTAGTCTATCAGTATTTGCATTGTTACCAGTTTTGAGTTGAAATTTTATTTGTTCTATATTTCATGTAACATTTAATTTAATTTATTGATTGTTTAGCATAGTTATTGTATATATTTGTTGAAAATTATTTATTTTATTTGGACCTTTTTTTAGTGGTTCTGTTGACGGTGGAAGGTGTAGTTCAGAACAGTTTACAATTTCTGATACTAGCAGTGAAAGTTTTATCAGTATCTATTTTGATGATCTCCCCTCCCCACCCCTATATTTATAATTATATTTCTTACACAATAGAATTTGTTTCAGAGGAGCCGGTTTTGATGTTTATGTTAATATTTTAGTGACGTACTACTCATTCATAAAATGTTGCTAATATTTAACATTTATTATGACCTGCAATTCAGGTTACAAAAATTGGCCCACAGTTGTGGAAATGGTATAAGAAACAAGGCGTCTAATGAAGAATGATATGAATATAATTTATACAGCAGGGATAATAATAATACATCATTTAGTGTTATGTAAGTTAGTAAACTTTAGATTTTAGTGCCACTGCTTGGGAAAGTTCACAAACATCGGCCATCTGTACACCTGCAGATGCTTAAGTGCCCTCGAGGGGTTTTGGTGTGTCCATGGTAATTGTAGAACATTCAAAAGGAATTTAATGTGTTTAATTTTTTATTTGTGTGACTGTCACAGTCTCATATTTCTTTGAGGTACTTGGTATAGCAAATGCAAGAACACAGTCATAGTCAAAATACTTCACTTTGCATTTTTTTTAAAATTAAATTCACATGGTGCATACTATAAATTTATAAGCTCCTCAGAGTTGCCCCTCTCCCAAAAAAAGGTTGGTGATCCCCAGCTTAGTAGCTGTGTAACGTCTAGTCATCTCATACTTTTTATGTATTATATTTTAAAATTTGAAGCTTAAATATTTATCATAAATCTATACAAAATGTTTCAAAAGAACATGAACGCATTCACATATTTCTCTTTAATTCCAGGTTAAGCTTGTATGCCAAATAGTGGTGGCTAAAATAACTAATACACCTTTTTGATTGGAAAAACAAATGGATCTGACAAATGTTTTGTCTAGAATTGTGATGATAATCATCATTCTTACTTTCATAATTTGATATTTTTAAATGTAGTTTGTTATGTGTATCATAGTATATGAAGGTAGTTGTTTATACTGTGGTAATCAAAACTGTGTATCTCATGTAGGATTTGAGGTTATGGTGATGAGTATAAAAAATGGCTGCCCTGCATGATTACATGGCATTACAGCCCAGAAGACAGCCATCTTCATTGTGTATCTCACACATGAATCCAAATGAGTTGTCTATATCAGGTATCATAATTTATCAAAATTATTTACATTGAATTTGGTGGAAACAATGCTGTTCAGTGTTGATTATGGTATTCTGGACTGCAGTGCTCTGAATTCTTATATGTGGTTACCATTGTTCCTTAGAAACATAGGCAACTATTTACAAGACTACACATCATTACAACCCAGATGACCACAGCTGACATAACCTGCATGAAGAACTGAAATTTCACACTCTTGGATTTCAGACCATTTCTGTGTTGCGTGTTGAAACATTCTGTATTATTCTGTCTTGTCTCCTCTCTCTTTATTTTTAATTTTTATATACATTGATCTTTTCCAGGTCAGTAGGTTATGTAAGGTTCAGTTACATATGAAACTACCTGCAATATTATGGAGTATACCAGAAGTAAAGTATATTTTGTGATGTGTCACATTTTGTGAGTGGAATGCAGCTCTTTCTGGGTAAAATATATTTGTATCAAGTAGTAAACAGAAAAGCTTTTATATAATACTCTTGAAGATGGTGCAGTATTTGCATTTACATATCCAAGTGTACCTTAAAGTACTTAATCCTCCATGCATACCAAAGTTTCAGATGTTTATGCTGATTAATAAGGTGTGCTGTAATATTTAAGGTTAATCTCAACAGAATAATTCAACTTCCTCAGTGGCCTTTGTGTGTGCAATTACTTTTATATATTAGCCTTTTACATAACTGTTTTGAATGTGTAGTGCCTTGCTGTTTGTATAATGTTTTATGATGTTGCATTCCAGTGGACTGCTTCCATTTTATAAAAAGACATGTGGCCAACTGTGTATGGCAAAACAACCTTGCACAATATTTTGTGTCCTTTAAGTGTGAAACTGAAATCTGTTATTGTAAGTTTAGTTTATATCGACAAACAACTTGGTATGTGGGTGACAACATAATTCTAGAAAATTGATAGCAAATCTAATAGTGGTTTAAAAAACATTTGACTAAGGACTTAACTGCACGACTTCTATAAATTTATAAGCTCCTCAGAGTTGCCCCTCTCCCAAAAAAAGGTTGGTGATCCCCAGCTTAGTAGCTGTGTAACGTCTAGTCATCTCATACTTTTTATGTATTATATTTTAAAATTTGAAGCTTAAATATTTATCATAAATCTATACAAAATGTTTCAAAAGAACATGAACGCATTCACATATTTCTCTTTAATTCCAGGTTAAGCTTGTATGCCAAATAGTGGTGGCTAAAATAACTAATACACCTTTTTGATTGGAAAAACAAATGGATCTGACAAATGTTTTGTCTAGAATTGTGATGATAATCATCATTCTTACTTTCATAATTTGATATTTTTAAATGTAGTTTGTTATGTGTATCATAGTATATGAAGGTAGTTGTTTATACTGTGGTAATCAAAACTGTGTATCTCATGTAGGATTTGAGGTTATGGTGATGAGTATAAAAAATGGCTGCCCTGCATGATTACATGGCATTACAGCCCAGAAGACAGCCATCTTCATTGTGTATCTCACACATGAATCCAAATGAGTTGTCTATATCAGGTATCATAATTTATCAAAATTATTTACATTGAATTTGGTGGAAACAATGCTGTTCAGTGTTGATTATGGTATTCTGGACTGCAGTGCTCTGAATTCTTATATGTGGTTACCATTGTTCCTTAGAAACATAGGCAACTATTTACAAGACTACACATCATTACAACCCAGATGACCACAGCTGACATAACCTGCATGAAGAACTGAAATTTCACACTCTTGGATTTCAGACCATTTCTGTGTTGCGTGTTGAAACATTCTGTATTATTCTGTCTTGTCTCCTCTCTCTTTATTTTTAATTTTTATATACATTGATCTTTTCCAGGTCAGTAGGTTATGTAAGGTTCAGTTACATATGAAACTACCTGCAATATTATGGAGTATACCAGAAGTAAAGTATATTTTGTGATGTGTCACATTTTGTGAGTGGAATGCAGCTCTTTCTGGGTAAAATATATTTGTATCAAGTAGTAAACAGAAAAGCTTTTATATAATACTCTTGAAGATGGTGCAGTATTTGCATTTACATATCCAAGTGTACCTTAAAGTACTTAATCCTCCATGCATACCAAAGTTTCAGATGTTTATGCTGATTAATAAGGTGTGCTGTAATATTTAAGGTTAATCTCAACAGAATAATTCAACTTCCTCAGTGGCCTTTGTGTGTGCAATTACTTTTATATATTAGCCTTTTACATAACTGTTTTGAATGTGTAGTGCCTTGCTGTTTGTATTATGTTTTATGATGTTGCATTCCAGTGGACTGCTTCCATTTTATAAAAAGACATGTTGGCCAACTGTGTATGGCAAAACAACCTTGCACAATATTTTGTGTCCTTTAAGTGTGAAACTGAAATCTGTTATTGTAAGTTTAGTTTATATCGACAAACAACTTGGTATGTGGGTGACAACATAATTCTAGAAAATTGATAGCAAATCTAATAGTGGTTTAAAAAAAATTTCAATTCAGAACTGAAACCTGAGTTAAATGTTTAAAGCAAGGCATGGCCAAGACTTCGACTGTCACTGTTGCAAGTCATCCATAATGGTCATTCACGCACCAGGTAGTTTGCTCATTATTATACATTAGTTCCATTGTGACTGCTAAAGCTAGAAGAGAGGGAGATTTCATATACAGACTTATACATACATGTATATATTTTTTATACTGTAATTAAGTTGATGCAAGTCAAGAATGTAACATCATCAGTGACAAAGTATATAATTTTAAAAGTGTTCAAATATCCCAATTGAAAATCACTGTCCCATAACCTCAAATTACAGAAAGAAATGAATGCTAACAAATTTGGGAAATACCCACTTTCCTTTACATCCTTCCATCTGAATTAAGAATAATTTGATTTAGCAGTCTGTTTTTTGCATAATTATTTTTAATGTTGGTGGTTTGTTTTCGGCAGCCATGACACTGTGACTGTAGGTTCGAATCCCACTCTAAGCATGGATGTTTGTCCGCGTTGTGCTGTCCTGTGTACAGGTAGAGGCCTTGCGACGGGCCGATACCTCGTCCAAGGAGTCCTACCAACTGTCTATAGATCAGAGCCAACGAAAGTTGGGACCCGCAGATGCTCAGGCACTGAAGAACGGGTCGCCTAAGTAAGTAAGAAAGTTTGTTTTTGGCAGATTTCATAATTGGAAGAGTTAATTCATAAATCGCTAGTTCTACTTTTTAAACTTCTACATGAACCAGATTGTCTTTATTCAAGTGCAAAAACTACCACTGCTGTCTTGTCTAACCTCTAACATACTGAAAGTTTATTTCCGTGCGTTCATCATTAATGAAAATGCTGATTAAGTTTTTTGACATGCAAAACATAATTTGCTTTTTTTGAATTCCAATTTACAGCGGACTGCTTCTAAACTGGCGCTGGCTTAACTAGCCCTCCAGCTTAAGCATAATCTTTTTCTGGGAATCCTGAAATTCTCATAAATGTAACATATTTAGTACTGCTTCAGACAATGACCAGTATACCCCATTATGCAGGTTTTGTGGTTGGTGCTGTTTAAATGTAAATCGTACACTCTCGTTCTCTAAAAATAAGTAAAGTAGGAGAGAGTGGTGATTTATGGTATATCTGAAATTTACAAACCGCTGTTTGTTTAGTGATTATATTTCACTCTGTGCTGAATTTTATTTATTTATCGTTTCTCCAGATTATCTAGCTTTTCATTTAACCACCCTACCTACCATTTAGCATTGTCTATGCCAGTTAGGAAATCAGAAATTCTCTTAAACACAGGAATGCGTCCGACACTGAAAGTGTCCTTTTGAACGTTAAACAAGCCATGCCAGGAAAAAAAATAAAATATATACATAATCCATATAAATAATGTGTCTGATGAAATTTATGAGTAAATTATTTATTTACTTAAGCATTTCTGCATAATACAATATGCATTAATCAATTTTAAACAACTACATAATATGTAAGATTTGATGTATATTTACTAACCAAAAATCCAGCTTTTTCGCGTCATGACAGATATAGTTGCAAATATTTCATGGGGAATGTGGAAACGAATGATGTGTGTTTGTCGTAATATATGTTTTATGAGTACTTTCAAGAAATGTGTAGTGTAGTAAACACTGCACTTTAGAAACACATCTGAATATTTAACAAATGCTTATAAATGCAATTCGTTACATTGACAAATGTCTACACCTAGCCTAAAGCAGCATTATTCTATGTTTACAGCAATCACCTAGTTACAATAAGAATATTGTTTTCCACGATTCTCTCGTTGCAATGACTCAGGCTTCAACATGTACTTTGCACCTGTTCCAAAGTGCTGACAAACCTTTTACAAAAAAATACATCATACTTAAAGTTTATTAACCAATGTAGACAAATACTACTCTAAAGTAAACATCTCTTAATGTCAAAATTGAAGTAAGGGTTACATTTACAACTTGGAACTAAGTATCATTCGCGATAACAATACAACACAGCATGAAGCTGGAAGTTACGGCACAGAAATGCAGTCTTCAGTTACAGATGCTCTCTCTCTAGATTAATGGCCATGTGATTCAGTCTCTTCTTCGCTTACTGGACAGTCCCACCTGAGATGCACTTCGGGTGTTAAATTGATGATGTGCACGTTGATTGCCTGGTTCTTCTCGTATTTCGGAGGAATCGGACATAGTCTGTACTTGACTTCATCACCAGGCAGTGGTATATACTCCCCCTCAATGCTGAAACAAAGATCAGGTTTAACGTCATGCAATCCCCCATTTTCCTTGTACGGTCGTACCTGAATAGTCGGATGCATCGCTACTTACAGCCACTTGCTGTTTCTCACTCTGTTTGCTTGTCCATCTCATCCACTTAGTGATCACCACTAACGCATGTACTTTGACACTCTAACTTATAAAGTCTGCAAAATTCCTACATCCAGCCATTTTTCACAAAATAAAAAACTTTACAGAAAATAATAATTCTGAAATTAACTATCAAACATAAAAATTTTCAGCAATATCTGATAACAGTCCACTTCATGATGTGGAACTTCACAATTCATTTTGCAAGGACCACAATAGTTTCTTAGATATTCAGAAATTAATTTCTGGAAGTTTAATCACATCTGTTGGTGGAAGCAACAGAAGTATTTAGAAGTCCGCTGAGCTAATAGTCGCACTACTGGTCGTGTGTACCGATACAGAAATAAATCCTGAGAAGCAACCTGTCACCAGGGCAGTTACATTTCTACTCTTGCATTTTGAACCTCATTTTACATGCTGTTTTTTTTTCCCAGGTACTTTTAAGTAAGTTTCATCATTTGAACATGACTTTAATAGTTTAAAACAAACAGGCTGTTAACTTACTCAGAGATGTGGACAAATATATCTCCTCCAGTGGAATCCGAGGAGATAAAACCATGACCCTTTGATCTGCTGAACATCCTCACTTTCCCCAACTCAGTTGGATTCTCAAATGCCCTTGCTGATCTAATAACACAATAGATTACAGGAAACTACAGGTATGTTTAAATATCTTGTGTCTCCAATTGCCCAAGAAGTTAATTAGGATTATAATTTATTTACATTCCACAGATCTTTCATTGTACAAACTGAGGATGTGGTACATGTCATTGTATGATTATGAAGACTACAATAAAATACATACTATATTCATTAATTGGAAAATGTTTCCAAACTGAAACCCCTATTGTTCATGCAAATTAAATATGAGGTGCCACTTGACAATTAGCAGGTAATATTTTGAGCTGGAGGCATGAGTTTAACAATTACTTGTTACATACAATTCTGTATGCATATGCACAAGACCCAATTAATCCTGTGAAATCTATAAAAAAAATAATTTAATGTGTGAAATTCGCTGTTCTATCATTCCTTGCAATTAGTACCTTACAGTATGTGATGATTACCACCACTCCTGTAAGTCGTTCAAATTCTTGACCAGCTGATGCTACATAACCTAACAAACTACTTTCATGTCATAAAATAATTTAACAGTGTGAATAAACACAAGTTTCCTCCTCTTCGATGTTGTTTATTGCATTCTCAATTTTATTCTTTAAGTTCATAGCACCTTGAACTGAACTGATTTTTGTACCTTGACTTGTTCCACGGTATTTATACAATATGGCAGTCTAACATTGCATAACCTTATTTATTTGTAGTGTTTTTAATTATTATCTCAGACAATACAGCATCAAATGAAAGCATGACTGGTGAATAATGAAATGGAAAGGAAGTGGTCAAGGCCTAACTTAAATTACTATTGTGGCACATGACTGGACAGACTGGGCAAAATCACGAAAAACCTCAGGTAGGATAACTGGTAACAAGCCAATAATTTAATCCAAGACTCCCCAAATACGAGGCGGGAGTGCTAACCACTGCGTTCGGTGCCGAGGTTTCATAAGCCTTGCTAGAAGAAGTAAATACAATGTAACAAGTATGTAAAAAGGTCGCCACAGTTACCCAATTACAGTTTGATATAAAATAAATATACAATGAACTGATACAAAAAGTACTCACGTAGATTCAGTCCTGGTACGCCTAGTAACAATTGGGCTTGGCACTTGTAATTTGGGGCTGCCACCAGGCGATTCTGGCGACAGGAGCGATGGACTATTATGTTTCCCAGCATATTTAGGTTGTCCAGACAAACTGTCGGACATGTTAGTCACACAAGAACGAATCTGCAACCGAAGAGCTATCAATAAAAAGACCTATACAAAACACGGTTTCGAAATATGACCTTGTTACGTCAAGTACTTGAAACACATTCACAGTGATTGATGTTTATAAATCGTACGATTAAATGCCGATTAATCGTGATCAACCTCCACTTAAAAACAGAAAGACTTTTCCCACCATAAGCTTACCTAGAGCCTGTTATGATGAAGAATTGTGCGCTTACTGTACTTGTTTCATCTTAATCTTGATAACAGCCACAACGAAACGCATTAAACGTGACAACTGCCTCCCACCGTATGTTAACGCTATGGTGAAGACACCTGACGAATCAATGAAGGGTCAAGTTTTTAAAGGTTTGATGATTAGGTTTGAACTGTTTTCAAAATCTAGGCACCTGAAGACGATGATAGCCCTCAGAATATTTCGAGTTCTATCCTACTAATCTGTAGCCCGAAGGTTAATAGTTATTGGTCACGGCTGCCAATATATAGAACATTAATAAATAATACATAACATGATATTATGGATTGGCTTAATATTATACCTACGAGGAACCTTTAAACAAGTGTTAATTACGTTTTTAATAATTGACAGGCACTTTACTCTGCTTATTGATAACTACAGTAGATGTTGCTGACATCATTTCGGTCTGAACTGAATTTTGTAACATATCATTAATTCTAGACTGATTAGATTAGAACCACTGATTATTTATGCAGTTTAATGCTTTATGCACCTCAAAGTCATGTTTACACTACATCAGCAGCGCATTTTTAAATTTAATACAAGATCTCTTACTCATTCGTGAATATTCATAATTTTGCAAAACATAACGAAATATTTTATAACAATGTATAAAAATTGTAACAAATGTATCAGACCAAAAACAACATTTGGCTTATTTTCTGGAATTTAAAATAATTATCTGTTTATTTTATATATAATGTTTCCGGCCTTACAATATTTTCGTAAGCAATTAAATCAGTGGGGTAAATTTAGTTTTCATGCAATGTGAAGAGGCTCTCACTGGTGTTTATTAATTTTCTTTATAATTGATGATGGGAATGCATAAAATATGAACTTTGTGAACAGACACAACACATGCTGTTCATTAATTTGTGATAATGCAAATTAATATGGCAATTCATACAGTTTAAAAGTATCAACTGTATATTTTCTGTTTTTCAGTGCTGTTGTTAGCAGGGAAATCTTTCGGGTAAATTTAGGTATGATGCAAGGTGAAGGGGCGGTAACGCATTTCGCGCATTTGTGTATGTGGAAGACATATTTGTTGACATTAACTTTATTTGCTAATTTGCGATAATGTAATTAGCTTCACAGTGTACTGAAGGTGTGAACTGAATATTCATCAGCTCAGATTCTGTAGTTGTTCTTCACATATGCCAGAAATTAAATTAACAGAAGTTAAAGATTATACTTTGCAGGTAGAGTAACGTTATGTGGTGTTGGTCAATTATTTTCTTTGATGTATCCAGTTCAATAATTGGGAACACCATTTCGCAGTTTCATTTACTTTATTCTTTCTCACATTTATAAGTGGTGTTCGTAATTTTAAATTTGTAGGATGAGAAACATCCAGTCGAGAATCTTCTCAGTGGACGTGCCAATGGTGGAAAATGGCTTATTCCTGCTTCAAGATCAGCTTCATCCATGACAGCAACATTTCAGCTAGCAAAGTGCTGCGTTATCAGTAGTGTGCACATTGGTATTAAAATTATTTTATGATTTTAAATAGTTGCTTTATCTTCTAATTCCTGGTAGCAGGAAGCTGAACTTAATTGTTTTATCCATGTCCAGAACATCTCTGGTGCCCATCCAGTTTTTTAACAATGGATAACTTCATAAATGTTTCCTGTAGAGTTAAAGAAAACTACAGTGTGAAGGCAGTCATTCATATGAGATGTGATAAATAATGGACTGATTCTGTGAAAGGATACATTTTGACAGATGTTACTATTAGATCCATTGTCTAAAAGTAATTTTAGTATGGGTGTCAGAATTAGACCCTTTCAACCACACTATGTATTGGAAGAAATATGTGATGATCAAGAAAAGTGGGGTAAGTTTTCCATGAAGACAAGAGATGACCATCCTCCCCAAGTGCCTACTTGGTGTATAGTGAGACAGCTTTTATACAGTTATTTAAATTTCACGGTAGTAGTTACTAGATTTTATTTGCACTTTAGTGTCATTGAAGAGCAGTTTGTAGCCTTGTCTGTCTCTCTCTGTAGTGCTGCATCTTTCATCGCTTATGCGGCAATGACCCTTCAGTGCACTGAACAATTGCCTTGGTTCATATTGTAGCAATAATGACCTTGGACCTCATTGTTGCATTTGTTGTTCCCTTGGCTGTCCTGCTGACATCATCACCTATGATGGGGCATAATAAACACCTTTGAAATTTAGTGTACTCCAAAGAGTATGTTTATAATCTTGTTCTTTTTAGGAAACAGTGGTTCTGCATTTGTGTCTCTTCTGGTATCAAGGACAGGATGTTCTGAGTTCAAAGACCTGTTACCTTGTTGTGCTATGATGACGGTACAACAGAGTAGGAGTGGCCAAAATAAAAACTGCGTTAAACTTTTTAACAAAGGTGGGTCCATATAATTCTAATCCTGAACTGATATATAATCAGATGTTATACAGGGATTATGGCATATATATTAAAACTGAAAATTAATTTTCTTATGTAGACGACTTCCTCGAAGCAACTAAAAAGGAAAAATGGGACCTATTACGTGTGGTTGTCACACAACCATTTAATCAGAGAATGCAGTTTGGAGTTTGTTTTCTGCGTGTGTTCAGTTTTCAGGAAGAGGAAACTGAAAGTACGAAAGTTAATTCAGATTCTTTTTCCAAATTGGAAAAAATGAGGAGTCAAATCAATAGCCCTCTGAGGTAAGTTGAACGCTTAAGATTGAGGTGGGATAAATTAATATCAGGGTTGGCAACAGTCATCATTGATCTCTTCACCGAATACTTATAACATTTTTTTTTAAATAATTAAAAATTTAAACAAAAACTGCAATGTTAAATTTGAAATTCATTGCGCTGATATGATCGTTTAAGTCGATTGGCTCGGTTTTCATCGTAATTAGAAAGTGGTATTATATCGTGTTTATTTTTGCAGCCCACCAAGCTCGAAGTTGGCCGGTCAACAATTCAGTGGTTCACCTCTTACTCGTAAGGATAAGCTCTTTCGTCTGCTGGGTCAGCAGCATAATAAACTCCAGGAAAACAGGAAGACAACTTTGACTAGAGCGAGGGATGAAGAATGTGAAGGTTTATTTGAAGCAGTTGTACTCAGTTTTATGGAGTCTCTAAATCTGTGTGATAAAGATTTGGACAACATTGCATTAATTGATGTACAAAAGAAAATGGAAAAGGTCCATGGTCGAGAGTTGTCACTCGAGGAAAGACATACTTTTTTCACCGTTGTCAAAGATTATGTGATATCATTGAAAGATACAAAATCCAACGATGCGAAGTCGCAACATCTTGACCAAACCATCGAAACGGAGCCGCGTTCCAAAGAGGAGTTTGTAAAACCAAAAGAACTCATTGTCGCTGTAAATTTACCACAACGCGACAGTGGTGCTCGAAAGAAGCTGATTTTGGGGGTAGAATGCAGTGCGAACAGCGGTGGAGACGGAACAGGTTCGATGGATACGCAAAGAGATTACTCCACGGATGCTAGTACGTCCAGGACAAGCTGTTATGATGATCTGAGTCCTGCAGCCAGAAGAAATCTTATTTGTTTAGAGGATTCTGGTCGTACACTTGAATCCATGCGTCATGAAAGAAAAAGGACTGGTAAGGTAGTAGGTTGTTGCAGATGTTTTTTGAATACGTTAGGCCAACAGAAGCCGATGGGACAGGTGAAGAGGAAATTTTCAGAGATTGATGATCCGAGTGAAAATTGCCATGCAGTAGACTGTTACGAGATGGATATTACTGCTAATTTTGATGTTTCAGAACCACAGGAAGTCAATCCTGATGTAGAACGCTGTACAAGAGAAAATTTAGTTGAATGTCCTGTATGTGGCGGTAAGTTAAAATTTTTAGTTTCCGTTTTTTTGAACAAGATGTTTCTTCATAATGTTCTTCGAGTGTGGGTCTCGTGATCTTTCCTCATCAGGAGGAAAGTTAGCTGGTATATTGGTCTTGGACTGTTAGGAGAATTTTTAATTAAATTTCCCCAAATTTAATGTTTACAGTATAGACAAATCCTGATATAGTACCCTCTCTGTATAATGCTGCCCTTACGTTGCACCACAGAAGTCTTGTAACGGAAATTTCGTTCGTAAAATGTCTTCGCTTATGCGAGTCAACATCTGCCAACATGCAAATGGGTTTTCAGCCCAGTGACTCCAAATTAGTAATCTTGTTTCGGAGTTTTTTGGTTTTTGCAATGACTTCAGAAAATGTGAAAGAGAAAGGCTTTTCAGAAGTTGACTAAGAAAATTGTTGCTTGAGATGTGCCAAAATTTAATGACTTTGTGAAACTAATGAAATCATTAAGTTTCTGTGAAGTGCAGTTTCATTGTATTGACACACTTTCTGAAGAATTAATGCATTGGATTTATGAATTTAGAATTATGCTGTGGGTAACCTTGGGGTCTACCAAAACTTTGTAAGTATATTTTAAGTAGTATATAATCTCTACTCATCTTTTCTCATTCATGCTCCTTCACAGTGCATGTCATATCAGTGCAGAAGGATCAGGGCTGTGGAGTCAGAGTTGTGGAGTTGGAAGCAATTTTAGGTGGAGTCGGAGTCGCTAAAAATGAACCGACTCAGACTCCGACCTCCATATAAAATCTTAACAACACTTTCGCTACCGTGTGAGTCGCCAGCGGCCTAACGCTTAGGAAGATTGAGCGACGCGTTGAGGCACGTGGCGTGGGAATAATGCTTTGTATCTTTGGCTCCGATACTCTAAGAATAAAAACTGTCTACAAATAAACTGATTTCTGCAATAACCATTAGATGTATATTTAAATTTAAGTTATAAGTTTAAAAAGTAGGCTTATGATTCACGTGGTGGTGATCAAATCTCTTATGGTGCCATTTACCATTTTAGTAAGTTTACCCTTATTAATACATATTGATCTTTTTTGAAGGAGGCGGGGTCGGAGGTTTTGGTACCGACTCCACAGCCCTGGGGAGGCTGCTTGTTGAAATGTTATTATTGTAACAATATTTGAAATACGTAATGACTCGTGTATTTCTGTGCATTCCAGTATACTTTGAAAGTGATATCATTGAAAACCACTCTTCGGAATGTGTCTCGTTTTCCGACAACCCCGTAACAGAGGATTCTGTTATACAGGAACTGGTAAACTAATAAGATTGATCATTTCTTATGTGTTCATTTATACCTTTTCTTCCTTTTTAATTTATGTGTCTTAATAATTCTGTTTCTTTTTCAGACATGTCCATTGTGCTTAAAGAAGTTCAGCGCGGCAATTATAGATGCACATGCCAACGTTTGTGCCTCACAAATGTTTGGAGATTAAAAATTATTGGAACAAGATGATACCTAAAAAGAAAAGAAACATTAAAATAATTATTTTATTCATTTAAGTGGAACTTCAAACACAAATATTGTAAAATTAGCATCATTACAGCAGAAATTTCAGTTGTATGATGCATTTATCATTTTTCATCATACGCAGTTGTCATCCATGGACATAAGTGAGATATCAGGTTCTCACGGTGGCAAGTATGAAGATTGCTGTATTCTGGGTTGTAGCGCTGTGTAGTCTTTTAGAACTTTGCTGCTGTTGTAAAAGGTGCTACACCCTGATGGCGGAGGCATCAGTAAACTTTTACCAGACTACGCGGTTCTGTAATCCAGGAGACGGCCAATTTCAGAAAACCTGTCTGTTGGGCCCCCTGGTTGAGCTGGTCTCAGATGTGGACCAGGCTAGCTCAATCAGTGGTTATGAAAGTTTTTAGCTACATGTAGCAGACTGTGGTTTCATGAACAGCCATGCAGAACATAAGCCTCAAAATATAATATGTTGATTGTTATAATGGCAGCTGTTCAAGATGTGCAATCAATTGTGAACTGTATCTTATGTTGTTCAGAAATAACTTGGAGAGAAACCTGTCTCAAAATCTCTTTGTCCACCTCAAATGCCATTGGACTGACCTTCCTTCTCCACTTCATAATTGCCTTTTCAGCTTCACAAGTCTGTCCATCGTTTTCTGCTGACTGCCTGTGGTATGGCGTGGCCTTTGTAATGTCTTACTTATGTTGTTTTGTGAATGGAGTAATTGATAAGCTGTACAAATTATCTCCCACACAGGGAACTTTATGTCATTTGAGATACAGTTATATAAGTGCAGGCCTGAGATAACTGAATGTTACTTCACATGCCCTTTTAACTTGGTGTTTTATGGTATGTGGAGGTAAGATTAGGTAACTTGAATATCTTAGGTTATCATATGCAATGAAATCAACTTAGTATGAGGAAAGTTGTTTGGTGATAAATGTAAGGAAAGATTAGGTAGGGTTAGAATGCAGAAGATTTATCAAAGATTCTGTTGGTGTGGGTTGTGTTGGTATTAATTTTAATTATGTTAGATGACAGGTTAAGTTTTATTTAAAAAAATGAAACTGTACATGCCATGTATTAGAATATAAAAATAAGCAAACAAACTGTTACATGTAAATGATTGGTGCCAAACGCATTTCGACAAGGTCGACCTCTTAAGGTCGAAATGCGTTTGATAGTAGTGTCATTTATCAGTTTGCTTATTTTTATATTCTACGTTTTATTTGGGTGAGGTTAAACAAGTTGAAGAAAGCTGCAGTAATATGGTGTAATTTGTAAGTTTACGTAACTTCGAATATCTCAGCACTATGTTAAGGGACCAGTGGGACTTTGGAAATTTCACCGTTTAGTATTACATAAAATGACAAGCCAAATTCTTCCTTATTGCCGTATGGACGGGAGCAAGGCAGTGGAATTATTTTCGACCAATCACAGATGAGTTCATTGAAACTCATGCGTTTCGGTTTAAATAATAGTGAGTAAATAATAAGTAAATCAAAATCGAACCCCTAACATTTGGTATTTTATATTATAGAAATAAATCATATCAATAAAATTTATGAAATTACGGAAGTTTCAGAATCTGCATTTGCTAATTTGTCTTCTGTGATATTGCGCTGTGTAGCCTCGTAGACAGTGACTGACGTATCAGAGTTGCTTACTGTCTACGTAATCAGTGCGAAAAATGTGATTGAACATGGCGGGGTGGATGGAATATTTGAATGTGTGTCAGCTCGTGTGCGGGATACTTCAAGTCTTTGGTTATGTGTGCTATTTAGTGTTTTGCAGAAGAACATAAGTATGTGAGTAAGACATCCAGCATCGATTATTATGGAGTAAAGGTAAGTGAACATGATGTTCTTTATGACAGACCCTCCCGATCATTTTGCATTAGTCTGGTGAGTTGTATTGTGCCACGTTACACGAACGAATTTGTATGACGTCATAACCGTAACCATGTGCCATGTTTCGTCAGTGTCCGCTCTGCCTTTGTCATAACATGACAATAACTAACTTTACATAGCAGATTTAATTATATTTATACTCCTTACTCTTCTGAAGGCCTATACTCTCGCGTAATGTTACTCTCTAATGTGAACACAGTTTTGCCTGCATGTGTTTTGACGTCACAGCAAATACATAAGTGTAATTTAAATATATTTATCTTAATATTTCTAATTTTATATAGTTTTAATACCAACTTAAAAGGTACTGACCAACCCATTATTTCCGAAAGATGAATTTTAACATAATTATCTCATCTACGTTCAGGTCTTCGGAGTGATCTTTTCCCGTCATGCTTTTCAACCGAAATGCAAGATGTCTTCCCAGTAGTTTATTTCTATACTGTTGACAACTTTCCATAAGCGGACAGCACGTATATTCTGGGTGTTACTTCGTATTGTATAGATAATCAGTGGGTATGGATTCTTTGTGTTTGACTGAATCTAACGGTGCGGCATCGGACTAGTATACAGACTAAGGAAGCTTGTGAAGATTACGTGGCATATACACAACGTGTAAAAGTAGTTGCAATCCTATGCCCCAGTAACTGTAGACATAAAATAACATGCGATAGGACGTTGATAAACCGACGATGGACGTTGCGATGCCTATAGTTCCGACGCCGACAACATGGTCGTCACAGTGGGAACGTTATATATTCCGTTTAAAGATAACTTGAGGCTCTGGGCACCATCCCACGCGATTCTGGCAAACCGACGCCGAGGGTCGCCATACACAACGACACAGGCAACCCGACGCCCAACATCGTGATGCCATTGGTCCCACTGCCGTCACAAGATTTAAAATGACGATGATCGGAACCCGATTCCTAGCGTCCAAATGCCTATCTTCGCGACGCCGACATATTCTGAATGAAGTGAAGAAAATGAATGTCTCGACGCCTATCCTCCTATGACTAAACTGTTGATATGCAGCAACTTAGTGATTTTGTTTAAATGTCCTTTGTAAGTCGGGGAAAAAAACTTTGTTGTTAAAATTTTTCCGTAGATGTTCAGACTTTGTGTGTCCTGTGAGCTGAAACGTGAGGTTTGTTTGAATCGTCGCTAGATGTCAGGACCGCATCAATATAGACATCGGATCAATACTACGCTATTATTTATTGGGCTGGGACAGAAACTGATGATTTTGTGGGCTATAGCTGGTCATGAGCTTCAAGTTTCTCATCACTTTGCGTGGATAACAGTTTTATGTCAAGGCTTAAAATACCATGCAGAATAATTTCAAAAATTTATTCTCGTAATTATACACAGTGATTTCTATCACCTTAGTGAGGAGTGTATGGATGGATATCCATTTTGCTTAAGACCGAATAACGTTATTAAATCGTATCTAATCCCACCATTAAGTATTGTTTGAGTTAGTGCTTCAAACAGATCAGGTCTGCCGTTGTAATCCTTTGTGTGTTTATAACCTGCATCACTTCAAAATATAATGTACATTTTAACAAAATTTAACTACGTAACGTATTAAGTAGGACATTTCTTGAATACCCAACATAGACTATTTTATATAGTAAATGTCTCTATGATCCATTTTAATTTCAACTTTACTTCTGCATGTGGATCTCTCAAGTGTCTTTTCCTTGAGGTTTTGCCGACTTAAATTTTGTGTACATTTTTTTTCTCCTCCGTCGCGTGTTATATGTCCGACATCTGTCATTCTTCGTGACTTTTATTCTAACAATATTCTATAAGGCAAACGTTCTGAAGTGTGACGTTCGTCATAAATAATTTTCTATATTATTATTTTTCTTTCTTTCTTTTTGGATGAAAATATCAGCGTTCTGCTTGCAGTCACTGCCATTAAGAGACCAAGTTTTACACCCACATAGAACTCGTCTTTGCTTATGACAGGGTTGGTTGTAAAGGAGTCTTACCAACTTTTGAAATATGTGAACTGTACCGCGTATGGTTTCATTACGAAATGCGTATGGTTAGCGCAAATATTTGCTGCCTCTGTACACACAATTACAGCTGATGGATCTTATTAGAGCAACGTACGTAGTTTACGGTTATCTGCGTGCAGTTAAAATCCCGAGTACACTATCTTTATGTTAAAAAATAATTTTTTTTTTTAAAAAAGGCACACAAGTGAAACGTGTCTTAAATTACTTAAAGCGAGACCCATAGCCTGGCGTGTAAACTTTTAAGCTATGTCCACGTGGAGATAAGACACGCTACCACAGTTTTAGGTAAACGCGGAGCTAAAAATGTAGCATGGCCACGCATCGTAAGCGGCAAGTGGTCGTGATACCGCAATAGGGGGGGTGTTTAATATAATGTGGCGGGCTCGTTCGGCATTGCAGGTCTCTGCAAGAGTTTAAGGATAACAACAGCGAATATATATGTATATTTTTTTTCTTTTGGTGTCGGATCTGGTGGATTTATTCGGTGTTTGATAGGTGAAAGGAACTTTTCAAGGCGTAAAAATTTAGACATTTGTGACTTTTTTAAATTAATGAAATCGTTCGTTGCCATAGAAACTGACATAAGAAGGCTTTATGACTTGAAGGGTAGATGACTTCTGATTGTCTACAGGGAAACTACGCAATATGACTTGACTGTCTCGTGTTTATTGAGACAAGTGTGTTATGGCTAAAATATGCAGAAAATTAATTGCGATGTGGAGTCTACCTTATATATTGGCATGATTATCCCACGAGATTCTGTTGGTCCTGTGAGTTGCTACACATTTTACTATTTAAAGTTTAAGACTTTTATTTTTTTTTCTTACGTTTGTGTTCCTGATTCATATAAAAAAAATCTGCCAAATGTAATTTCTGCAGTTTTTGTCCATGACTTCAGAACTGTAGACCCATTTAATCTAGTGTTGGCTATAATTTTATAAAACTGGTTGTTTCTTTCCTTAACTTTTTACTTAACACTGTTCTAATTTTTCCACGCATTTGAAATTTAACTCTTTCTCTGTAGCTTAATTATCACAGGTCTGTATGAAAAATTCTGCAGAATTTAATTTCCATGACTTCAGAACTGTAGACCCATTTAATCTAGTGTTGGCTATAATTTTATAAAACTGATTGTTTCTTTCCTTAACTTTTTACTTAACACTGTTCTAATTTTTCCACGCATTTGAAATTTAACTTTTCTCTGTAGCTTAATTTCCACAGGTCTGCATGCCTATGGAGCTATTAAGAGATATCCTAATTAATTCAAATAATGCACCTGTGGAATCTGTGGCACTCATAGTCTTAATGATGACGATGATGTACATAACATACTAACGTTTTGGACACACGTCTTCAGCTCTGAAGCTTATGGGCTCTGGGTCACACTGGTTCACCTTTATTACATTCATGCACTGGAATTTAATTTGAAGCTAAGCTTAGTTAGTGTCTCGTCCTGTGTCTACCCCAACGCTTGAACATCGATCATAACTGAATTGTATACGTCACTGTTCACTTAGTTTTCACACACTCGCCCTAACACAAGTTTGTTACTAAATAATGTTTTACTCATTCTTGATGTTTGCACAGGACACGCTGTTTAATGTTGAGCTGACATTACAGTCTAATTTCTGTTTCTGGAAACTACGACATTTGTCATTGTCTGAAGTGCACTTCTCACGTTAAGGGCTTTTAGGTATTTTAGAGGTGTTCCTGGTTCGGAACGTTGCACAGGTTATAATTAGCCTGTCTCAAAGCGATGATTTGGATGTAGAGTTTTGTCTGTTATTTGTTCTAAATGCACCAAGTGAACGCATAATCGGAGGCATGTCTGTACGCCCGCTTATTACGTCTTCAAATGTGCAGAAAGGATTTAATTTAAATTTCGTATTGGAATTGTACCTACACTTAACACGTTTTCTGACGATCTTGGTTTTAGTTCGTATCTGTCAAATGTAATTGATGGGATTTGAGAACGGAGTACTTAGGAGAATATTAAGACTTAGCGGAGATGAAGTAAGAGCATGAGAATTGAGAAAATTACATAATGTGGAACTTCGTGATTCGTACTATTCCCCAAATATTATTATAATGATAAAACCAAGAACGATTAAATGGGCGGGGTGTTTAGAACGTATTATGGACATAAGAAATGCGTACAAATTTTTTGTTGACAAGCTTGAAGTGGTAGAACTGTTCAAAAGACTTTGGCGTAGATGAAAGTACAATCTTAATACGAATCTTAAGAAAGTAGGGTGGGAGGTTGTGATTTGTATTTAGGATAGGGACCGGTGGCGGGCTCTTGTGGACGGTAATGAAACTTCGGATTACATAAAAGACGGGGAATTTCTTGATTAGTTTAGCGACCGTAAGCTTGTCAAGAAGGACTCTGATTACACGGAGTTAGTTATTAAGTAGGTGTTATTTTAGTGAGAAAAATCTGTTTAAAACAACGAAATTAACATTTGGAGCCAAGAGGGGAGGTTTCCAGGAACCAAGAGAGAGCTAGACCTCACGTGCAGTCATAACGAAGCTTATTTATTATTAAGTATTTCGTTTGAAATTTATTTCGTAAGCTGAGTACTTTGTATTCTCGAGTGCGTCTGTGACACTGCAGTGGGCTGATACACATTTTAAGGGCGTGCAGAGGGTTCATGCCCTCCACTGGGGGACATAAAGTTCACGTACAACAACCCCCTCCCCCCTCCCCCAAGTTCACATTTTGAGTCGAAACGTAAAGGTGATTTTTTTTCTCAGTCTCTATAGAATTATCCTACATTAACGCAAGAGTGTTAACTTTTAAACGCTCAGTGGTAATTATATGTACCACCTGGTTCAACTATAACTGCGTTTTGTGTTTATGGGTTTTTATATGATTCTCGGTTTAAACAGCTATTATTTTCTTAAACAGCGTTAACCAGTTGATCTTCGTAATGGTGAAGTGTTGTGTTTTCTTCGCGGTACGGACTGAGTTCTTAAATACGATTTAGACGAGCTTTGGCCTCGAAAGATCAGTGTAACACATACGGTAGCACATTTAAAATGTGGAAGATAGCAAGATTTTTGTAGCTGTGGTGTATAGCGATACAGAGGACACATTTTTTGGATCAGGTTGGCGTGCTACATATGAACGTATTTGGGTCTACATATGGATGAGATGAAAAGGAAACAAATGGTAAAGAAATGCCCTTAAACATAACAATTTCTACGAAGAACAAACAATGACTGTTTTACGAAAGATGAGACAGCTATTAATATAAGTAATAATCATATAATTTAGTGATATCAGTTGTTTGCGTGATTTCCAGTACAAATTCTCATGACATCAGCTTTGTCTAATGTAAGTACAAAGTTTCGCATTGCCTTCATGTTTGTAACAAAAAAAATACGTATTGAATATGTGTGTGCGTTTATGCTCTAGGTTTGTAGGAACTTTCCTGTGCACAAACACAAAAGTTTATTAATTAACAGAAAGCTGAATAGACCGTAGAGATTGAGCGGCGTTTGATTTATTTTTTATATTCTAAAAGTAAGTTCAAGTTTTGACGAATACCTTATAGTTCACTTTGCAATATGTTAGGTTTCTATAGGCTTATTATAATGTAAACTGGATGATTGGGGTTATATTTCTGACAGGGCAAGATTTTTCTTGTTAGACAGCCTCTGGGGCATGCTATGTTTTTTTTAGGACTAAAGCACTCCTCACTTCAGCCTTGAAGATGGCGGCAGAATTTCTCTCCGAAACGTTGGTATCCACCTACAGATCGATACAACGTCACGACTTAGAAGACCTCCATAATCGTCTTCAACACCGTGAAAATATCAAATTTCATTTTAATACGTAATAGCCTATAAAAACAATGAGATATGTTTCATATTCATTTGTCATCACAAGACATTGTTTTTTGGTTCTGGACTGTCCAATAGAATAGAAGAATTTTACTCTTAAACTACAAAGTTTGTTGATTGAAGCTCAGCCAGTCTTTTGTCCTTGGGATCGAGTAGAAACACAAAGGCGATAAAGGAACGAGGTAAAAGAAATTGGGGTTGTGGGGTGGTTCGGACGTTCTTCACAATTCCCTTCGTAAAGTCTTCTCCTTGAAACAGAACTATTCCAGAAATGTCCGTTTCACATTCGAAGCGTCGACCTCTGTTCAGCTCTGAAATTGCACCGCTCACAGAATGCTAATCCTACGGGAACCGATGTACACAAACATAAAATGCCGGAAGGCTACGCTGTGACGTGATTTCTGGTGCTACGTCAAGGATAAAGCTGCCACGGTCTTTAGGAAGGGAACAGTCGAGACGGAATCCGTTTTGCGGTCATGAGTGTCCATGAAGATATGCTACGTAGGGTGTGGGACGAGATTGCATTCAGATGGGACGTGTTCGGCATTGACGGTTTAAGTCACATGGAGCTCCAGTAAAAAGAGAACTTGAATGTTGGGTCACTGTTCTGGTTCAATCCGTTTTACAATATGTGACCTAAATAAAAAGTTATAATCATTTTAAGTTATACATTAACTTATGATCACCCTGTATAGTAATTCTTGATTCCGGGTGCGAAAGGTTTGAAGTGTTGGATCATTTTCAGCGCTCACGTGTGAACGACCCAACCGACTTTGTGTGTCATTATAGTTAAGAGAGGTAGGAATTCTCATTGCTTCATATTTTGGTTAGAAATGTGGAAAACTTTAATTGAAACTGTTGATTTGTTGGATTTAATTTGCTCTTTAATGAACAGGCTATGTGGTTCTCATTCCGCTGTATGCGGGGTGTTATATTTTCATTTCTTAACCTCTTACTTTTGTCATAAAAAACATATTATTTGCCTTTAGTACTAATACTGGCCTATTAGTTGTTAACGTAACCATTAAAATACGACTGTGATTTAATATTTTCCTTACAGTGTCTGTAATTTACCCTGAATTCTAAGTAAGCCATGTAATATTATACTCGATTGCTGAAAGACTTTACGAAATATCCTTCTTCCGAGAATGGAAAGAAAAGGACGCTTATTTGTAACGGTAAGTCACATTAATTGGCGTTGTATTCTGCTTGACGTCTGAATTTTCATTATCTGACGTGAATGTGTATATTTTAGTAGCTTTGATTCTATGTTATGTGAGGAAACGTGGGTTGTCAGTCGTTAGGGACGCAGCAGTGCGTAGATGCGAAGTGGAAATTTTGGACTGAAATTCCCACACGTGTCGAGCAAGACACACGCTGCGGGGGCTAATCAGATTACGACGTCGAAAGAATGTTGGTGGAGATTACAGAGGGCGTTGGATATGACAGGCGGATGGACTACTGAAAACTAACTCAAAAAAGTGAGTTAAATATGAAAAAAGTATTGTATTTGTCGCAAGATATCTCCGAGCTTTGTTGATCTTCAGAAATACGAACGTTGGTGGTCAGCCAGGCCGTGGTACGGGGAAGGGATAGATAATGAGGTGTCTTGCCTCTCCCCCCCCCCCACCAAACTGCTCTTTCCAGCTTCTGTTCCCTTCTTACTGTGACGTAGCTCAGGCTCGCAAGGTATTTTGAATGCAAGTTGCTTAAGGCTGTTTGTAATATAGTCTGTTCATAGCAATCACGTCCTTATTGTTTGTCTCATCTGGTCCGTTTCAGTCTTACCACGTCTTGTCTTTCGATGGGATGAAGTGACTCTTCATTAAAGACTTTCCAGCTTCAATTGAAAATAATGTTTTCATTTAATTTTGTTTTTCTGTTCATTGTTGGTTATGCGGTAACTAAATTGCGGTTCTTGGACAGACGTTTTAAAATTTATTTTAATAATGACGTGTTTCGTTTTTGGTTTATAATTGCCCTATTCGCTGAACTAACAACAATCGGCCTGTATTTGTTTTTCTAGCTGTATACTGTGCCATTGTAGTACGTTCGCTCCAGACAGTTTTAGTTTTTGTGTTTTATCGCGATGATACGAAATGTGTGTTGCTAGAGAGAGGCTAATGATGATTTTGTAATGTGTACGTGTTTACCCGCAAATAACAACATTGTTTTGAAAATATTTTACTTTATATAGACATAAACATTTCGAAGGTAATTGTTCTGATTATTAGCGAAAACGTTAAAGCTATAGTCAAATCTAGAGATTCAGTTTGTATGTCTGGAATAAATCTTACGCGTAATTATGTACGTCTGTCCGTCACGCAGAAACTACGATTTAAGATTGACAATAATATCAGACACTTGTTTCAACACACAGTCTCGTAATTTTCACTGTGTCTTTGCAGTCCACATAAAAATATGTTCTTAAGGTCGGACAGGTTATAAGTTTTAATTTTAAAGATGCAATTCGCCTCATATTCACAAATTAAGTACATGCTGTACCCAAACTCCTCCCAGTAGACGTTTTTCTTCGTTCTGATTACATGATTATTCAATTTATTCTTGTGAATAATATTATATTATCAAACTTAAGTATATTTCATGTCTTAGCGTGTGGTTTGATCACGTAGTTCGATTAATGTTATAGTTGCTATTTCTGAAACATTTGGTTCTTGCTAAATAACTTAAGCAGAACTTTATCTCGTGTGTTAAACTTCTGGTTAATACATAGATTTTGTTTTGCGTAGTCAGTTCTAAGTTTAACTGTACAAAGCGATTCAATATTTTGTTAGTTCCTATTGAATGCACAGGGTGTTTAGATTCAGTGTTTACGCGGTTTAATGTAACTATACCCCGTCTGACAAATGAGTGCCAGTGGCGAAAATACGAAATTCTGCTTTGTTGACTGGTGATGTTAGCTATATACAGGTTTACAGTATTGTGCGTTCAGCCTCTACATTGACTCCTCTGCTCCCCTCTAGAGCCTTTGTACGATGCGGACATTCACAAGGGCCCTCTGACCAAATCGGATTTCCTTGGTCATACAACTTATAATTCCGATAATTTTCAGTACTAGAATTTTTAGGAGATTGACAAAAACAGAATTACTGTGTGTTTATGTATGTGAGAAGGCCGGTTACCAAAGCCAGATCAGACGCCCTGAAGAAGGGGATAGAGATGATCCCCGAAACGTCGGGGAGTTTTCACCATTTGACAAGGCTGATACATCGAGGAGACAATTTTTGCACATGTTCGAATGGTTTTTAAATAATGACCTGTAATTTATTGGTTGTGGGACATTGAATGTGATGATGGTAGATGGTGGCTGAGGAAGAATGGAAGTGAATGGAGGAAATAAAATGTGGAGTTTTGATAAAGTGCATGAGAGTCTGACGTCAGAAGCACCTGTTAAGGAAGCTCTAAGCTGGATGCAGTTGCTGGTTCTATGTCCATTCCGAACTATAAATCCCCCACTACAGCAGAGAAGATTGGTCCATTACCCGACGCCTGTGGTGAAGCATGAGCGTCAGACAGAGGCTGTCGTCGTCCTCAGACCCCGAAAAAACGAGAATTTAGGTTTCTGAATCCGAGCTGTAAGGATGTTCAGGACTCGGATTGCATTAGCAGTTTTTAATTTTTAAATTTGATGCCTCGAAATTACACCACAAAGCAGAGAAGAAGTAGAATGGAGGAAGATGGAAACAGAGGGAGAAAGAAGAATATTCGAAGACCAGTGAATTTCCCATCAATAATAACGGGAAATCTGAAGTGTGTTGTGGGCTAAAACTTCTGTGGTTATTATTACCGTCTTTACACAGATACATCTGAAGGTCGCACCGCGAATATGTCCCTCGTTCTGTGACGTCGTGTGATCTTGTAGCTGGTTAATAACGTTTCGGAGTGACGAATTGCTTCCATATTCAGGGCGAAGTTCCTCCGAAACGTCGGTAATAACCTACAAGGCCAGCACGGAGTCACAACCCACGAAACTAAGATCGACTTGATCCTTATAGTTTAATGTTTTCTGGTTGATTATATGTGGCAACGCTGGGTTTGATCCTAGAGTGATTTATTTTGCATCTTATTAATCAAAACTCGTCCTAGATCGCACAGTTCAGCTTTTGAAAAGTATTCTTACACGGCAGTATGCCATATTTCACTTTCTCTGTTTTCACTAAAAAAAGAGATCATATTACAGTCTGGCTATAATTAATTTCCAGACTACATGCTAGTATTATTCATACCTTCGTATGGATTCTCTCTGCAGAAGAGCTGGATTAAATCTTCCAACATCTGTACTAAGCTTCTAATTTCCCACACATGCCATAATATGCGTGTGTCCTACCATACACATTATAATTCTAATAGATTACACTAGCCTATTTTCAGAGATAACCAGATTCTGTGTTTCTCGCAGGAACGAACTCATGAAGTGTCCGTAGACCATGGTTCTGTACTCTCAGACTGATGTAAACTGGTAACTACAGGTTCCTTTTTCCCCCATAGAGAAGTAAACATTAGTCTGATGCATTTCATGTTCAGGATGATCTGAAACAAGGAGATGCTTTATCATTATTTATTTTAAACTCTTAATTACAATACGTCATTACGAAGGTTAAAATACAAAACAAAGTGGAGTTGGAATTGAGCACATCAGCTTCTGATCTGAGCTGTCGATGTTAAATTTGCTAGGAGAGGACAAATAAAAAACACACAGAAGTTTTGTTAGATGCTATTAGGAGATTGGCCTACAAGTAAACGTAAAGTAGCTTCGGTACCCAGTAGACTGTGTGTTCATATCTCGTCACCAGACCACATGACAGAGGAGTGCAAAACACAACGATTGTATCTAAGGTTATTGTTGAAATATTGTGGTCTAAGGTCATTATAGAGCCACGGTGGTCTAGCGGTTAGAACGCTGGCCTTGTAATCCTGGGGTCTCGGGTTCGAATTTATAACTTGTGTTGGGCAAGGCCGTGGTCTAGGCAACACGGAGTTTTCCTCCGTGGCATCCCAACAATTACTCCATTCACACACAGAAGAAGGCAATGGCAAACGACTTCTGGATCATCTGCCAAGAACGTATATGAACAGGTCCCAGTCCGAGAAAAGGATGGAAGGATCCTGTTCATATGGACCTGTCGGCAGACAGAACACTAAAAAAAAGGTCATTATAAAAAAGTTGTCCAGGCCGTCGCAAACTCATTTAAACAATGTGATCCAAGGTCATTGTTCATTTTTACAGTCTGCGACAGACAGACAAATATGGACGGTCCCATAAGACGTCATTTGCTTATGCTAACGCGTGAAGAACATCTCCTAATCGAAGCATAATTAAGCCACGCAAAAACCTCATAGTAATGAAGGCAACATTTAACCGTGGACTCCGCTGCTCTGCGTAATGTATGACGACGACAAGTTCCTGGATGGGGCTTTGCTAACAGTTTCACCTTCATTTCCCCACTAGCAGTATTAAAATACGAAGCGGTCGGTCAGTGTGGGTTGCCACACCGTAATGTTGGAGACGAAGTCATTTCAGCACCTCTGGTCCCAGGGGCTGTTTGTATGGGTGTGAAATTTGGTCTCAGAATATACGAGGCCTACATATACTGAGCGTTTCTGAGAACAAAGTGCTGAGAGGAATATATTGATCTAAGAAGGGGGGCGGGAGAACAGAAGAAAGATAAAGTTACATGAAATACAGCTTCATAAATTGTACTCTTTGCCTAATATCGGTATGGTTGAATCAAGGAGGATGCGCTGGACCGGACTTGCTTGGCGCGAATGAGGCACGCCTATAGTCGGGAAATCTTAAAGATTTAAAGCACACGGGAAACCTAGGTGTGAATATCGCTTCCTTCTGGAATGTTCCACCGTGTAGTCTCGTAGAAATTAGTCGACGTTTCGGATGCGTTTACTGCCTCTATCTTCAGGGCGATGAAAGTTGGAGACAGTAAGAACCTGTGTAAAGTCTTGCCAATTTATATTAAACCACGTGACAAGATAGCCATATTCATAATCGACGCCTTGAGAACCTGACAACTCAAAATGAAAGGGACTTGAAATGCGTTAATACCACTGGCGGTTTCTTTGTGAATACGGTACCAAACTTTGAGTAATTTTTTACTTCGACGAGATGAGCAACTGTCAAGTTTATGATGCCATGTTTACCTGCCTGTACGACTAACAAAATAAGAGGATGGCCTTGTAACCTAATTTCCTTTAAAATTTAACGTTGGTGTTACTATAGAGGCCACGTATTTGAATTTCTTATCGCGTACTTCGAAATGTACATTTCATTCATTAACACGAACGATTCGAAGCCATTAAGACACGAAGGCTCTGTCCTTCTTGGTTTCTGAGATAACAGTTTTAATCTCCGTTCCATGGTGTGGTTTTACTTCGTGACCTATTATGTTTCTGAAACATGTAATCTGATTGTGTGTGGCTTTCAACAAAGAGAAGGAAATTTAAAAGAAATAAAGTTAAACGACGGATGACAGACATTCCATTGGTGGAACATGAATTTCGGATCGCATTAATGCAACAGTGAGTAAAGTGATATGGCTTGAAGAACACCTTTAGAATATTATTGTACTCCAAAGAGTATACGTCTTCTTATATCTTAATATTGTCATACCATCCACGCCCACGTTTCAAAGTTGTCTCGTACCTCAGTTTTTTCTACAAAAATCCCATCCGTGCTATATGCCTCGTCCATCGCATCGTCCTCGATTTTATAACTCCGATATATTTTTTTTTGGTGAGGAGCGAAAATTATGAAACTTTTGAAAATGCACTTTTCTTCCACCCTCCCGTGACTTCATCCCTCTTAGACCTCGTCAACACCCTGTTCTTGAACACCGGTACCTTAAATTACTTTCGTCTGCCTCGAACGATGAGCCAACGTCTATAATCTATTGAAGTTGATTGTGTAAATACTGTGCAATGTAAAATTACTGCATCCACTGTTTCGTAGTAGTTTATTTTTCCAACCTGAACAACATTTTTGGCAATGAGATGGTCAAATAATATATAGAAAATTGTATTTAAGTTATTATTGATTTGAATTTTTATATAATTATATTCACCTGAAGATAGTTCTTTTAGGAACTGAAACATGTCGTGAAAAATGATGGTCTAATGTAAATCGAATATTTCGATAAAGAACATCATTTGATATATTTTAAATATTTTAAATGTTAATTATTGTAATATTTTAATATTTAATAAGAATTTATTGTGATTAGACGGACAAGATTTAAAATATATAAAAAAATATATATTTTTGGCAATGTTAATACACCGCCTTCTGTTCAAGTCTCTCAATTGTGTTAATTTTGACGACAAAGTAACTGAAAAGTGGTGGCCCGACTGTAACAAGTATGGATTAGCAGGGGGGCAGGGTAGACCCCCCTCCCCCCAAAGCAGTTGCGGACGTGGAATCACCACTCATAGTACACATAATTTCCAGGGTTTTAGATCAGTTGGCAGCATTGAGAAAAGTGGGGCCAAGCTCTGTAACCTCAGAACGAAAGTGAGAGAGGGAGAGAAATGTCGAAGAAAGGAAAAGTGCAAAAACGGATGTGGATCGAAGTTGAAACGTGAATTGAAGTTGAAATTGAATTTTCGTTCTATCACAAAAGGGAGTTTGTACTGCACAGAGCCAGTAGCTCGCATTGGCAGCGTGAACGCAGATGTACATCAGTTCCCTGACGTAAAAGGCAACGGGGTTTCTTCTGAAATAACCTCTTGACCTTTCTCTCATTGTATATTTCTTTTGTTGCAAATTTGATACTTGTTAGTCTGCCCAATATGCGCCGTAACTTTCTCAGCGTGAATATTAACGTATGCTGTCTGTACATTGTAAAGAAATAAAACGTTTTACAAAATGTTCTGGATTTGCTATTTTTTCCTTCTACTCCGGATGGAAGGAAGAAAGAACGAGAAAGGAAAGGACATTAGATAAAGGCAGTAACGTAGGTACGCAGCACCTAAAAATAGATTTATAATAATCTCTGTAGTGTTGTTATTGTTGTGAAACTGAACTGCTAACATACCCTTTGTCCAACCCCCAGATAGTAAATATGGAGCATCAGTGGAATGATACTGATTTGGAGAAAAGTCTATCCTAGTGCCATTTTGTCCACGACAAATTTCACTTGGACTGGGCGCGAACTCAGGCCTCCTCCTGAGTTATGACACGGCCTAAGTGACTGATCACACTTCTTTTTTCACAGTCCTGAGCCAGATTAATCCGTTTCAATCCGTGTATAGAACCTTTGAGTGGTCTTCGAGCTTCCTAACCAAAATTATGCACGCATTTCATACTTCGTTTTGTGTCTTTTACTCTCAGAAATGTCCGACCGGTGTCACGTTCCAGTCTCTGTGCCCCCTCCCCCTGCCGATAACCAAGCGCTGTTATTGAATTACATCGAGACTGGCTTTCGACCTATCGTAATTTGTTTTCAATGCGATATTGAACCTCTCTTGCATCCTTTACCACCAGAAGTTCTTTGATTTCCTTTGAATGCGATGGTTCGTGTCTGTAATTCTTCCTCGTATTTCTTTTTACGAATTCTACGTGGTAGTAATGGAGCGGAAGTCGATTCTCAACGCTAGGTGCGTCTTTTGACCTCTGGTGGGGGGGGGGATTTAAGATGGACGGTAACCAGCGAAGGGGCCAAACTGGGGGCAAGAAGGAAGCGGGATCAGCAACCAATGCGGAGGAAAGGCAAGGGGGACTCTCGAAAACACCCGAAGGACACAGGAAAGGAAGTTCTTAAACAGAACGAGAACTGCACATGAAATGAGGGGACGTAGAGACGCTCTTGTGGTCTTCGGCGTTAGTTCCAGTACCTGTTGAGAGGGGAGCGTGATATGGCAAAGTTTTTTTTATATTTTAATTTCGTGTCTTACTCAAAATTTTAATTTCGTGTCTTACTCAAAATTTTAATTTCGTGTCTTACTCAAAATTTTAATTTCGTGTCTTACTCAAAATTTTAATTTCGTGTCTTACTCAAAATTTTAATTTCGTGTCTTACTCAAAATTTTAATTTCGTGTCTTACTCAAAATTTTAATTTCGTGTCTTACTCAAAATTTTAATTTCGTGTCTTACTCAAAATTTTAAAACGCAACGAAACCCCCCGAAGGGGGTTTGGTCAAGTGTTTTAACCCCCTAATCGAGTGGGGAATTTCGTGTCTTACTCAAAATTTTAAAACGCAACGAAACCCCCCGAAGGGGGGTTGGTCAAGTGTTTTAACCCCCTAATCGAGGGGGGTTGGTTTAGTTTCTTACACAAGATTTTAAAACGCAACAAACTCCCAGAGGAGCTCCGAAAGGAGCGCTCTGCTCTAGTTTGTACAAAATTTTAAATGTGTATTCTTTGGCGTACATTATAATTACAAAAGCGAACTTTACGTCACTTCGCGGGCGATGACGTAACCAGGGTATACAAGCGAGTAACAAAAGTTACAATTGTTTCAAAGGCGAGAGTGTACTCTAAGGCCATTGTTATAACAATATGTTGATTAACGCGATAGACATTGATGGACGGGCCCATAAGGTGTTCTTAGCTGAAGATGAAGTTTAAATAAAATCTAATAAGCACGGTAGGATATGAGAATCATATACCTGACCTCGTGGACATACAGATTTGCATTTATTTTCAAGAGTAAAAAACGAGTCGAGTTTCTCGGTTTGAAATTCGTAAACCTAACCTAGTTTTATTGCCAGAATTTCGTATGTGTCTTTAAAATGGTAACATGCTAAATCTTACCAGACTTTAATGAAGCAAAATACACTTATGCCCGTTGTCTTCTGAATTTTTAATACAGTTAGGTGCTGTAACAATCGAGCAGGTGAATGCAACAATGAGTTATAGATCTGTATTCGGGAGAATCCAAATAGAATTTCGGGATCGACATCCCCATTGATCTGTCCGTGGTTTTCTTTAGTATGTACAGGCGAATTGAGAGTTATTTAATATCCAGAGTTAAGATAGCTCCACTAAGCAACCCAAGAACATGTTCTCCGATTTATAATATCTTTAGAATGCATTAAGAAAAACACCTTTAAGTCAGCAGTTTCTTAATCTTCCGAAACCGTCACGTGATATAACGATAAATATGGAGTCCCGTCCATGCCATCCTCCTAGATTCAATAATAATCATAAGATTTGGACTCGAAGAACACTCGTCTACTGAATCAGAATTTATGTCGTGTGATAAGATACACCCCGTATATCGTGTTTACGTTTCAAATATCTTCTCTTCCAGTGTTTGAGAAAGGCAGCGTGCCCTCCAAATCCCCAGCCGGGTTAGTTCAAAGCTGGTCCGTTGTTACGCAAGATGCGATATAAGAAATCCATCTCTTACTCATGAGGAGTCTTATTCAACCCCACTTTCTGCAGTAAAAACGCAGAGAGAGCAAGATGCTTTGTCGTGACGCGCACCGAACTGAGTGTCCAGCGTGTCCGAGATACCGGAGTTAACCATTTGACGCTTATTGATACTATAGGGTGATCATAAAGTAGTACGGATAATTCTTGGCATATGTTCTGTTTGGAGAGAGAAAAAATTACCACCAATGAATAATATAATATGGGTTGCGTGACTTTTAGATAATTCATTACGTATCTGATACTTGGTATAAAACTTAGTAACTTTCTCGTTTTGCTCATGAACATCGTATAATAAGGAAAATAATAGTTGCTTCTTGTAAAGGCGCAAAGGAAACCAACAAAGACGCCTAGGATCTCTCGTCGCCTTGATTACAAAGACGGGAAGTACCTCTGAAACGTCTGTCAAATTCTAGCAGACTACAAGGAACAATATCCCAGAAGTCTGTCATCTGAAGAAAAAAAAAATCTCACTGTGTGACATCGTTGCGAAAATGTAATACCGTAGAGCGCAGGTCTTATTGAGAAGCTGATAGTCGCTCAGGTATTCAAATTACCTGCCTTTTCTATAACCCTAGGTTGTATTATCGTGTCCTGAACGACATTAATCTAGTCCACAGTTTTTCATCCTGTTTATGATACATTTTAATATTATCCTCCGGATGTTTTTGTTCTGTATATTTTTTTCTTTTCTCAGGGTTTCGACAAAGATTTTGTAGTAATTTATTTCGTATATGCTACATGCCCCGCCCATCTCTTCCTTATTCATTTAATAATTTTTTTGTAATAATTCGTTAAGGGTTCCAGATATGAAACTCGTGATTTTGGAAAAATTCTCTACCTCTGGTTCTTTAATTTAGATAAAGGTAGTGTCTTCAGTATCAGCAATCTGCCTTTGAACGTTCTTCGGAACCCTAAAAGGATATAGAATGGACTTCCTAAACGTCGGTACGAGGAATGAACTTCGTTTTAAATCTAAGTTCAAGCGGAAGTTGAATCATCAGTTTGTTTCAGTGACTGTTTTAAAGGGCCTCGTGTTTTACTCCAGGCATTTACGAGGGGTGAAAACATCGCTGTGTGATGTTTGCATGGCTAGGTTGCAATTTGTTACATTTATTGCATGGAACAATTATATATATATATATAAAAAGTACTGCACCTCGATTCCCCACACACAGGAAAAAATAACAAACAGAATGATTCGCTTTGAATCAATACGGATGTCATTTGCATCAAAATATAAATTAATTTGTATCCACTGGAGGAATTATTCATGAATATAGGACGCTGTTCAAACGCATGTGCACACATAAAAGCAACACGTCCATAATCAAGAATGTATATTTATACATATTTTCCCCGCCAGCGCAGCGTTTGTGGTACGTCGTTCAACCCCACGACTCGTGGGTCGCGTCAAGCCCGCAAATAGGGGGGACCATACGTAACGCAACATATTTATGCATTTCTCACACCCGGCGAAAAGATTTGGTGTTGCTCAAATTTGAGGTTCTCAAGGATGTAAACATGTCTATTTTGGTCTTTTGGTATGTGATGCCCTGTGATTTTATTATATTTTAGGTTAGGTTAGGTTAGGTTAGGTTACTTTTTCCCGTTGTAATTAAGAAATGTAGGGACCGAATCTTGTGGTCGAGGGTTTTGAGAGGGCCTACCCCGACTGAGGCTTTTGTGGTGATCACGAATTCTTCTAAGTAAATGCATTGTTGGACATTTTTACTTTCATAAAAATATCAGAACAGTTTGTCAGTGAGTCGTTAGAGGCGCTGCTATCGAGAAGACGCTCGGTTACGGCTGACAACTAATTTGCATATTATGTACGTAAGTTCCCATGTCTTTAGATTCTGCATTTGCTGTCTCCTGTCCCAGCGAACTGTTCTTATGTACGTAAAGTGAAACATAACTTTATAAATTATAACTCCAAGCCATCTGAAGCTCATATAAAAAGACTGGAAATATTAAATCCGTACTGGGATAAATTTCCATATGCGATCTTTACATAACTGCGTTCTCAGTGATATAACTGACAAAAAATAAATGTTCATATAACAAATTATGACTCCAGCGTAACAATACATACCAGTGTAAAGACAAAGACAGTCTTTTATTATTATTATTATTATTTAGTGTTCTGTCTGACGACAGGTCCATATGAACAGGATCCTTCCATCCTTTTCTCGGACTGGGACCTGTTCATATACGTTCTTGGCAGATGATCCAGAAGTGGTTTGCCATTGCCTTCTTCTTTGTGTGAATGGAGTAATTGTTGGGAAGCCCCCGGAGGAAAACTCCGTGTTGCCTAGACCACGGCCTTGCCCAACACAAGTTATAAAACACAATATTTTTAAAATAAGATTTAAAGATACGTTTATTTTGTGTCTGTCATCAGGTTTCTCGTTTAGTAATGAAAGTCTCTAAAGATCTGTTACCCTCTTATTTATAATAAAAGTCCACCACTGCACAAAACATGTTTTCAGGGGATATTTTGCAAAAGTATTGGAAATATTATTTTACAGCCCATATATGTAACGATTCTTATTATTATTATTATTATGAATTGTTTAATTGGTCCACAAGCAGCCAAAAACTTCAGGCGTGTTGCCGTCATAACTCCGATGCTTGCAGCCCAGATGAAACTGTAGTCACGGCTCGAACCACGAGATGGGCGGCTACAGTGAGTTGGGGTCGTGCGCACGTAGTAGTCGGA